>JAEVFN010000040.1:0-35349 GCA_030449075.1 Murraya paniculata
CTAGTAATCCAAGTATCATTCTCGAACAAAATAATTGAGTTGGATCTCATTTTGTTCGGGGAAAATATTGCACAGAACAGCTTCAAATCACTCATGTTTCTAGCTCTGATCAATATGCTAACATTCTCAAGGCTCCTCTCCTTTGATACCTTTGCCTGGTCTCCATACAAGCTTAATTCCTTCCCAAACCTTAAGCTTGAGGGGGATGTGGAAGGAATTTACTCTTCAAGATGCTTCAGTCCGTTAAATAACTAAAGATGGTGATGTGTTAGCTTAATAAGCAAGGTCGTTATGAGTTTGTTATTTAGCTCCAGTTGTTAGGCAAGTTTATTTTTATTAGTTCCAGGTTAAGCACATGCTTTTGGTGTGTGTAGAATGTTATAGATATTACTATAAAAAGCCTTGCAATCAGATTCATGATTAATGAGAACTGTTGCTTTTATTTTGATCAGAACTTTTCTTCAATCTCAGTTTTCTCTTTACCTTTCTCAGCAACCAACAGTACAAATTAGTTGAATAAATTTTGATTCTGCCCTAGCAAAACAGTAGCAATCGATGCTGCTTTTCACTGAATTTAATTTATGCGCTGAAAATCTTTGGGTAATTAATAATATGGCTCTAGTCCCTAATCGTCAGTTCTGCCCAGCGATAACCATTTTCGGTTCGTTCAATCATCTTTTTCAAAATTCCACGTACCCATTTTCATTTCTTCGGTTGCGGTCACTCAATTTCTATTAAAAATCATTTCTTTATCAAAATTTCTCTTCAAATTCTGCCCATGAAGAAAACAGTCCAAGAAAAATTTGTTCTTTATCCACCAATAAAATTTTTTCTCAACATGATAAAGATGATAATGCTAACTTATGTTCCAGTAGCAGTTGGTTAGTTAAGTGGAACAAGCCCAATAAATATAACCGCCTCAGGCAAGCGTGAATTACAGAAAAATAATGTGAATTTGTCAGGTCTAGGATTTGCTAGGAGTGATGGTGATGGTAATGGTGTTGGTGGTGTTGATGATGGTGGTAGTACAATGGGGAAGATTGTCGAGAAATTGAAGAAATTTGATTACGTTGGTGATAGTGATGATGATGATGAGAGGAGAGGGCAAGGAAAAGAGAGAGCGATTGAAAAAGGGTCTATAGAGGATATATTTTATGTGGAAGAAGGATTGTTGCCGATTGCACGAGGAGGGATTTCAAAAGAATCGCCGTTAGGGAGTGATGGAGAGGTGAAATTTCCATGGGAGAAACGGAAGGAGGAGGAAGCGGAAGGGACTTGTGAATGCAGTGCGTTAAAAGGTTGCGACTTGTGAATGCAGTGCACAAGCAGTAGCGAGGTGGCAGGGTCACACTTATTTATACAGCTACTAAATAGCTGGAAAACTCTGAAGAAAACAAACTAGTACATGCAAATATGCATATTAAATAAAGATTATATAAATCTCTCTGCTGTTGCATACAAAGATCTTTGAGAGCCTCCAAATATGTGTCAAGAGGGGACTGAATAAAGTTGCAGGGCGGGATAACAGACACTGCCGTTCTCGCATCCGTGCTAAATTGTTTAAGCATAAAATTTTCCAAATCTATGCAAAATAATGACAATGTCGTCCCCTGCTAAACATTAAAAGCTCCTCAATGTCTAAACAATGATCACGGTCATCCGTATCTAGCATTTGTTCCCTCATACACTAAATTCTGTACAAGCATTTTGCCACATGAAACCCAACTTGTATAACAATCACAGTTTCCTCTAGAAGCCTATGCTTTGAACCGCCTCCTAAATGTACAGAGCACACGGTTATTCAATCATCGAGGTGCCCCAGTCTAGCAATAATAATAAGAATCCAACAGCCAGCACCAATGAATGAAAAATAATCACAACTCTCAAATTATTATTATTATTATTATTATTATTATTATTATTATTATTCAATGAATGAAAAATTATGTAAGGCTTAACTTAAAATATTATTTGTTTTGAGTGAAATTTAAAACGAGCAAAAAAATAACTGGGAAGGGATCGAAAAAGTTTGACTGATATCAAACACCCCGTGACTCATTCACAGTGCGCAGGAAGAAGTTTGACTGCTGGGATGGGATGGGATCTTATTCAAAGCACTCCACCGCGAATAAGAGAAGGAAGGTATGGAATTGGCCATTCACCGATGTCCTTCCAGTTGGTTACTGCAAGCAAGTAAATTTTTAGAAGGGACTGCTGAAATCTTGGAACAATTCTGCTTCCAAAAACATTTATGATTTGATTTAGACCAAAATAACCAAAATGCGTAGGACTATCAAGTGCACAATTAATCAATCACAATTCCCCTATATTTTATGTAGCACTCTGGCATCAGTCAGAAACCCATTATATATTATATTAGATTGACAACAATTACATTATAATTAAAGAACCCAAATAGTGTATTTTTTTTGTTACTGCTTTAATGTTGGGATGTATAATCAATAACTAAAAAGAATGAGGATCATTAATTTTTCATCCTCACTAGATTTATAGACGTGGCGCAGTTTTCATAAATTTTTTGTCACATCATTAGCCGTTACATACATAATCGGCAGGACGCATTATGTAAAACAGAGACACAGAATCTTTGCATGTATTATTTAATTGTTGGATGGTTAAGGTATATAATATAGATTTGTCCAACTCTAAGAATCATTTTGGTTCTTTGCCCGCCTTCTTTGCCCGCCTGACAAAAAGTGAGAGAAAAATGTCAATTGTCAAATGTGATAGGCAAGCGAAGCATATCGATCGATCAGGCGGCAACGTTCCTGCGGTATTTAAAGATATCTACGTCCAGGATTAATTAGTACGCATCAAACATATGTGAATGAAATAAGTGAGAATTCTAATAGAAAATGTATTTTTTTGTAAATATTTCTTTATAAATGTGCTGTAATCTTCACTTTTATTGGGTGCTTTTGATAAAAAAAAATAATGCAATGACAGTAAGTTATAATATAAATTAAAATAAACTCCGTATACGTTATTTAAATATCAAATGCTTAGGTCTAGGAAAAGATCTTAATCCATAAAGACTATATTAAATAAAACAATGACAAAGTATACATCATTTAATTGTCATATGGTCATAGTGCAACTTTTTTTCCCCTTCTTTTAAAGGATAGAAGGTCAAGGCACAACCTATTGTTTAACTGAGTAATATACAGTTACGAACTGTGTATTAAAATTTTTCAAGGGTAGAATCAAAAGAGACTCACATTTGGTAGTGGCAGCACTCATAGCAACAGTGACTTATGTTGCAGCATTCACCTTACCTGATAGTAACAAGGGTGATGAAGACGGGCCAACAGAAACAGAGGCACTGAAATTCTCAATAAAAATGTAGCTTTCAATCATTTTTAGACGCCATAGCGACGGTCCTTTTATTTTGCACTGTCTTTATTCATCTCGTTCTATTAGTTAAATTTTTTTACATGGTCTATCAATAGCGTGGGAATTTGAAGATTAGCTTTGGTTACAATAGAAGTTTTATTGTATACCTCATCTTCTAATACTATGCTTTTATATTAAAGTTATCCACTGGTGTGCTATTTTTTTTTCCCTTTTTACTTTTGGTTTGTATGTACTTGGTTCGGTTGAATAATATACTGAGAGCTTGAACGAGGGGGGAAAAAAATTCGAAGTCCAGTTATTGTTTCAAAGATGAGAAACGTATATAGGTGACAATCTCATCTATTTATCATACGCAATTAGTCGCTACATAAGCATTCCAATGGGTAAAGCTTCTTCTTAACCTACTTACGTTGTGACTTGTGATCAAAATATAATGCCCACAATTGCATTTTGGTGATCAGTTTTAATTTGTTGATGTGATTAGATTGAAAACTAATTGAAGAGAGTAAATTAAAACAAGTTTGATATTTCAAATTGTAATGAAGAGTTCTTTTGAATACTTTTTTACCATAATTTATATAATTTCTAACACATTCTAGTTTCAAAATATCCGCTAAGTGCATAAAGAATAGGTCTGCAGTCACGGATATAAGTTGAGAAGTTTATGTGAACGTCAGATTTTAAAATATATTAGAGTTGGTATACTCAATTAATACATGTATCTCATGTATATATTTATTTATATATATGTATGTGTATATACATACATGTTTGCATGCCAAATTGCTGGCTTATTTCTCAGCAAGGTTAGAGAATCAAGGAAGCATAACATTGCCTTCCTCCATCTTATTGGGATGGCAAAAAAGCCTACTTGGGCCTGCCCGGCCCCTTCTTATGAGCTTTGGGCCGAGCTTTTCACATGAGGACCTAAACAAAGGTTCGGAAAAAAAGAGTTTGGGTCAGACCCAAGTTCTCTATTTTTGTAAAAAAATAATTTATAAATTAAAACAATGAATTCAAATTTAAAAAATAAAAAAATAAAAAACTTAAATCCCTAATTTATATATGAATAATGAATAAAAAAAACTTAAAATTTCAATACAAAACTCTCTTTTAATTATTAATTAATTAAGATAGTGCTTAAATTAGAGAATTTAATATTAAAAAATTAAATCTTTAAACTTTTATTTGTTTTATTTTTTTATTTATTATTTTATTTTAAAATATTTATTTGCTTTAATTCATTATTGATTATAACAACTTGATTATTATTAATTTATTTTAAATAAAAGCCCAAGCTCAGACCAAGCCTGCAGTAAACCCAACTTAAGTTCAATCATTTCACTTCTACTCTAATGAGCTTGAGCATGAACTTGAAAAACCTAGCCTAAGCCCTTAATTTGTCAACCATACCATCTTACCACAACTCTCATTGTTTTGTGGTCTGCTATACCATTTTTCTCTGTCATAGGAATTTCCTTTTGCATGGAAACTGGCATTGACCAAGGAAATTACATATTTGTAATTTAAGCCCCTGAAATAATTAAAGTAATTCCAGCTGCTAACAGTTTCCAAATATATATTTCAATATCTGCTAACCTGGGAAGGAAAGCAATATTTTCACCAACAAGAACAGTTTTAAAAGTTAATCAAACTTGAGAAGGTCAACGTGAAAAGGAAAAGAACAATGATATTTGCCAAAATAATATCATAAAAATATAACACATAATATCAGAGACAAAAAGAATTCACTGAAAAATTAAAAAAAATATTTCACTCATAAAGAAAAAATAATGTGCTATTTTTTTACTTCAGTATTCTTTTGTTAGACAGTACTCTTTTTTGTGCCAGCATCATACTATTCATAATAATATGTGCTACGTAATTTTGCTCTAGATCATTTCATAAGAATACCTGAGATTCTAAATTACATATAAACAAAAAAATTTGACTTAATTAAGAGCTACTTTACTAATTTCTCTAAGAACTATAAGAAAATTTAAATACACGATCTCACAAAATCTTTATGATTTCCAAAAATTAAACATCAATTGTAGATAGTGTTAAAATGTAAACAAATCTTACCTTTGGTATAAAACTTGCAACTTGAAAGCTAAATTCACACATTTCTTACTTTAATCTATCTTTACACAAACAATACAACTGAAAACTGCAATTCCTCTTCTATGAATGAAACTAGATATGAAAACACGGTGACTTCTAAATTTAAAATATTCAAAAATCATTCCTCTCTTTCCATTTATTTTTTAGTGGGTAAAACAATTAGTAGCATTATGGCAACGTGGGCTTATAAGTTATTGGACCTACTAAAGAGATAAAATGGGCATCGCCCTCGGCTATTACTTATTAGAGGAGGCAAGAAATTCTGCATTTTCTTAATAAAATAGTATTGATGACCACCGCCGGCAGCTTTTACACCTGCCATTTCCTGCCTTAAAAAATGGCTGCCTAACTAATTAATATGTTGACTCTAAATTTTTGGTCAAGTCAGTTAGCAGTTTATACCAGACACCAACGCCAATGCCAGTATTAAATTTATTTGGTGGGAAAGTACTATGCTAATCTCAAAAAATATCCTCTGACCATGACTAAATAATCCATAAATAGATAATCTGGAAGTTGATGATCAGTAAGCACATGAAATCACAAAAAACGATAAGAGTTGTCGGAAGATTTTTCGACGTTAACCCTTCGACACACAAGTCAGTCTATGCGTTTGCAAGAAAAACAAAATATATAAATGAATAGTTTCTGAGTTTTTATGAAGAAAATAATCCCTATAGCAATCAAAAAAATTTAGAATGAGAATGGAACTCACTGCCTTTATTAATTCTTTTAGGGATTTTTCATAGTGGTTTTAGTCTAAGTCGTTCTAGAAAGTAGTTTCTAAATCCCTAATCTTGCAGAAAATTTAGACGAGAATGCGAACTCACCGCCTTTATTAATTCTTTTAGGGACTTTTCATAGTGGTTTTAGTCTAAGTCGTTCTAGAAAGTAGTTTCTAAATCCCTTAAATCTTGGCAGTTAGGATTCAATGATATGGTCTTATATATTTAGGACAGGATAAGTAATTGTTATTTTGACTAAGTCTTGCTTTTTGGTGACTTGGTCAAATTTCTCTTCAAACCCATCTGCTCAAGAAAATTGGAATTACTTCCTAGTCAAGGTATCTGCTCAAGGTTACCAGAATTACCTCTTAGTTAAAGTTATTTGCTCAAGGTATTTATCACCTGGTCGAGGTGGTATATTTAAGGTCACCAAAATTACCGTTTGGTCGAGATGGTTTGCTCAAGGTTACCAAAATTACCTTCTGGTCAAGATTATTTGCTCAAGGTCATCAAAATTACCACCTGGTTGAGTTGGTTTGATCAAGGTTATTAGAATTTTCTCTTGGTCGAGTGCTCTATTATTCAAGGTCACCAGAATTATCTCTTGGTAGCCTATCAACTATTTGCTCACTTTTTACATTGAGGAGAACATGATAGTGTCTAAGCAAGCATACCTTATCGTGGTCATACTATTTCATTTCCCAAACACCAATCCCTCAGTTTCTAGAGTTGAAAGTGAAATGAATCAAGATTGGAAACTATAAATTTATAATTTTTTCAAACTTAGAACCTTAAGCAACTTATTTTGCTTTCTCTACTGACCACGCCATGGGTGAATAGGTCCGGTCAGTTTAAGGTTTAATACTTTACCTCAAGCAAGATTCTAAGGCTTTTAACCTTTTACTCATTTTAGGGTTTTATGTCTTACCTGAAGCAAATTTCAAGGTTTTTAACTTTTTACTAACTTAAGCAACTTTAAACAACTCTTGTCAGTTTAAGGTTTTAAGCCTCATCTAGAGCCGATTTCAAGGCTTTTAACCTTTAATGACTTAAGCAACTTTAAGCAACTCTTATTAATTTAAGGTTTTATGCCTTACCTAAAGCAAGATTCGAAGACTTTTAACCTGTTACTTATTTTAAGGTTTTATGCGTTACTTGGAATAAGTTTCAAGACTTTTAACCTTTTATTGACTCTCTTTGCTTTTTCTTGTGCATTATAAACAAAAATAAATTTCATCCACAAACTCTACTTGGCTTCTAAATGCTACCCTGGCTCCCTTTTCATAAATCATTCTCACGCTAAACAAGTTTCAAGAAATCAAGTTGATTGAGTTATACCATTAGCCCTTATATGAGCTCAATCAATTTAATAAGTATAAGCTGTTCTCATTTTTCATAGTAGGACTTAGAGAAATATTTAAATTTTTATGGAAGAATTCCATGTAAATCCAAATATAACTTTTGACCTGTTTTGATTCCTGCAAATGTGTGCCTTCAGTGTGCTCTCATTTGAGGTTTTTGCTTCAAATCCTTAAATATGGATTTATTCTGCAAATTGACTAGCTGTAGTCGACCATTGAAAATCTAGCTTCTGACCTGTAACTTATAAATTGCTCGAAAAAAAGTAGCATTTACAACTAGTACTTTAGCCATTGTATATGTACTTGGGCCTTTTGATGGATAAGCATCCCTTGTACTATGTTACCATCTATAATATATTCATTTGGCAATATGATGAAAGACCTCTGCTAAAGGTCCAAAGTACCATTTACCAATGCTAAGGATATTGAAATTTATATATAAAATAAAGCCTATTATGTAAAATATATAATCAACAAATGGATGGTAACATAAAACTTTAAGCAAAGCCATATTTCTATATCAAGGAAGTATGATGTCATGCCAAACCAAGTTCTATCAATCATCTGGTCAGTCATGTTATGTGCAAATAGATGAATATGCTATGTATGCTATAATATGTAATCTTAGCTATTTTCTGATAATGACTTAATGAGTCAAAACTCGGTCCATCGAATTTTTGAGGTCCATAAGCAGACTTAAAGGATAAATATAAAATTAAGGTTTTAGAACAAATGCACCTGAGATTATGCTCTGCAATATTTGATTGGCACTGCATCAAATAAATCCCGAGCTTGATTTTGCATTTGTCCCTTCTCAGAATTATTCTTGCAATATTGTATCCCGGGCATAAAACAAATAAAATGTGTGGAAAAAAAATCAACTTCATTACTGCTTTGAAGCTTGAAGCATGCCTTTCAATTCTCATCATCAATAAGCATTTGTGTTGTTTTAAAAGCATTATTAAAGTTAGCCGAAATGGCCAATACTCGGCCTTATCCATATTATGCAAATTATATTTCTTCTAGCACTTCTTGACAATTATGAGAATTTATGCAACGTAATGGCAGCCATTATTTAAAGACAGCATACATATATGTGTAATTTCTAATGTTCTCTTATGCAAAAGAATAATAGAACTATCATTAAGAATAATTCATGCTCTTCAATTAGTTTTATGCTTTTATTGAAAAATTGAAACTGAACCTGGATTTGGTCCTTGGCCCCTGGGCAGTGCTCGTTCGAGCGCCACTCCCTACAATTTCATTTGCTGCCTTCATTTTTCGATCTAATTAATTCACTATAACTCAACTCTTCGGGTCACTTTGATCATCTCGATTACAAGGTAGAATGGCTTCTTGTATCCTTCCCCACAAACTGTGCCACACTGAAATCTAGTCGAGTCAATTAGCTGCATGATCCTAGACCCCAGCATTAGCTTTAAATTTATTTGGTGGAAAAGCGGCTAGTTAATCTCCAAAAACATCTTGCGACCATGACCAGATAATCCATGGGCAGATAATCTAAGAGCTGATGTTCAGCAAGCTCCTAAAAATCACAAATAACGGTAAGAGGTGTCGGAAATTTTTTCGGTGTTAATTCTCTGACGCTCAAGTCAGTTTATGGGTTTATAGGAAAAATAAAATATATAAATAAATAGTTTCTCAGATTTATGAAGAAAACCAATAAAAAAAATTAAGAAGGAGAATGGAACTCACCTCTTTTATTAATTCCCTTAAGGATTTTTCATAGAGGTTTTAGTCTAAGTTGTTCTAGAACATGGTTTCTAAATCCCTTAAATCTTAGTATAGCCCCATATATTTGGGACAAGATAAGTAGTTGTTCTTTTGACTAAGTTTTGCTTTTTGGTGACTTATTCAAATGTTTCCTCAGACCATCTGCTCGAGGTAGTTGAAATTACCTCCTGGTCAAGGTGGTCTGCTCAAGGTTACCAAAATTATCTCC
Source organism: Murraya paniculata (assembly GCA_030449075.1). Lineage (NCBI taxonomy): Eukaryota > Viridiplantae > Streptophyta > Magnoliopsida > Sapindales > Rutaceae > Murraya > Murraya paniculata. Next base: position 9,549 of record JAEVFN010000040.1, read on the forward strand.
TAGTCAAGGTTATTTGCTTAAGGTCACCAAAATTACCACCTGGTTAAGGTAGTCTGCTCGAGATCATCAGGATTACCACCTGGTCGAGATGCTCCAAGTTACTAGAATTACCTCCTGGTTAAGATTATTTGCTCAAGGTCATCAAAATCGCCACTTAGTCGAGGTGGTTTGCTCAAGGTCATCAAAATTACCTCTTGGTAGCCTATCAACTCTTTGCTCACTTTTTACTTTAAGGAAAGCACGATAATCTCTGAGCAAGTATACCTTATCGTGGTCACCCTGTTTCATTTCCCAAACATAATACAGAACCGATAAGGCTAAATCTTCCTTGCACCAAATTTGAGTTTTAAAATAAAATCAAAATCGCTACGTAATCGTCTGGACTAATAAAATCAAAATACAGATAATCATACTTTTAATGAATGCAACTTATCGCTATCAAATTTTAAAAAATAAAAACCTATCATCTTATAGGGGGATCAGATACAAAAATAAATTTGTCAGCCTATTTTACCGGTTTGGGATCCTTTTATTTAGTTGGGAAAAAAAAAGAAAATGATAAAAGGAACAAAAGTATGACAAATTTATGATAAAAATATGTCTTTTGTGAATTTTTAAAATTTTCTTTAATAATTTCACTTTTTTCTTTTTTAAAAAATTCTCAAAATTAATTAAATGATAAAAGTTCTTATCATTACTGTGTCATGCTTTTATCCATTTAGTATTGCTTTAAAAAAAATCGATTAACAGCTATCGGGGATAATATAAAATAATAAGGTAGACTTAAGTTACAGTTGTTCTATAATTGTAGCATAAACACTAACCAACCGTAACTTAGGGAAATCCAAAATAATAACGGATGGGTAGACTTGCCGTTGACGCCAAAGAAGAACAAGCGAAAAGTACAGTACTGGTGGGGTTCAAATAAATCTTCTCCGCTCATTTTTTCTTGCCTTCGCATTTGTTTTTTCCACATTTAATTCTATGGTCAAGTAGTTGTATATGTACAATTTTGAATCGCCTATAAGACTAGAGTTCTTTAAGACAGAATCAAAAGTATCATATATATGGTAGGAAATGTGGCCAAGTGGATCGGGAAAAGTCCACCGTCGAAAGTTCTGTCGTGAAAAATGTGTGGTCGATGGATTGTCGTAGACTTGGAGAGTTACAGTCGCGTAGTTGTGAAGTTAAGCCCGCCATTGAAAGTCAAAAAAATACTTTCAGCTATTTTTTTAATTCAGTTGGCCATTTTTTTCATCACTGCCCTCTAGTTTCATCTAAATTCCCTTATCATTTAAATACTCTTCAAAGTCCCCAGACAAACAAGCCCCTTAGCTTGTCGCCTCCCCTGCTCCAAACAGTGTGTGTGTGTAGAGTACACAGTCTGCACTCTAGCACAAAAGATAGTACATGGTTACTAGAAGATAAAACAAATCACTAGAAAATAAAAAAATATTTCAAGACAAAAGAAGTAGTATGTGCTGTTGCACTATTTTCTTTCTTTCTTTTTTTTTTTTCCCTGAAGTGTTGTTATGTTATATTTTGTACACTTCTTTTATACAAACATCATTATTCATAATAATGTGTCGTATAATTTTTTGCTCGATATTAATGTGTGGTTCTAAAATTATAACAAAAATTAAATACACAATCTCACAAATCTTCTTGATTTCCAAAAAATTCAGCATCGATCATAGCTAGCGTTAAAAGGTAGAGCAAATCTTACGTACCATTGGCGTAAAAATTCCAACTTCGACGCTAAATTCACATATTTTTTACTATAATATCTCTCTTTTTATCTTATTGCTAATGAATGATGACATTGACAGTCCATATCATTATCAATATTTTTTTTTAGGTTCTTGATTGCCTTGACCGATGATACAACATGGATTAATCAGGCCAAATTTTACCTATGTTATTTTCATTTTCATTTAGATATCTTTATACTAGCTTAATATTATCATTTCTAGATATCATGATAATAAGAGTATTAAGCATTAGTATCTGACAATATAAATAGGTGATGACTTTGGTGATTCAAGCTTCCACTAGTGACATAAAGATTAGGATGAGTTATGGTTTAGGCTTTCTATTTTTAACTCAGTAGTCTTGTGTGCACCCCTTGTCTTGTCACCAAATTAGACTTAGTATTATCCAATATTTGGAATTTAATACGATCCACGGTATTTCTTCAAACGAAGATACACTGTTTTAATGGTTAAGAATCAATATATATCTATTTTGATTTTCGAAGCTTGTTTGGTAGTTCTTGTTCTTAAGTTTGTATGCTGATTTTCTTAAATTGAGATGAAGAATATGATTGGATCAATGGAGAATCTTCGAGAGAGTTTCAAGGCATCATTGTATGTAATTATGAATTGGAAATGGAAGAGAAAGTAAATTATTTCAGATTAATCTACTATTGAGGACAATAGTATTTTCAAAGGGAAAAGAATGATACAAACTCTTAATATAATTAAAATTATTTATTTTATTTATTTAATTTTATGTTGTTGGTTAATTTTGAATTGGTAAAAAATAGTTGCTATTATTTTATAAAATTATATATAAGTAGTGATGTGAAATTTATAGTTAAAAAAAAAAAAAAGAAGCCAGTCAACACTAATAAAAAGAATCCAAGTCACCACGAAGTCAACACGTAGATGTACATAAAACCTCTCTCCTCTGCATAAACATGAGCCATTTAGATACAACCTTTATCAAAAAGATCATCTTATCCAATGGATTCTGTTTCCAGTACCGTGAATGATGAAGCTCCATTATTATTTGGCAGCAATGGCAAGAGTGAGTCGTGGCAGATGGATCATGATATTTTCGAAGCTGCAGCTAAGGGCCGTGTTGAACGCTTCAAGGATATGGCAAGAGATGAAATTGAGAGCTTTTTAACACAGTCCAAGAGTACAATCCTGCATATCAACATCAGATCTCAAAATTCAAAAAAGGTGTCAACCAGGTTTGTAGAAGAAATACTTGAGAAATGTCCATCACTGCTACTACAAGTTAATGCCAAAGGCGATACTCCACTTCACGAAGCGGCAAGATTCGGTCATTCAGCAATAGTGCGAGTTTTAATTGAAAGAGCAAAATTAGCTCAACATAAATATGAAGAGCCAGAGAACGGGGTAGGAGTCTCCAGCCAGATGATCAGAATGACGAATTATGCGAAGAATACAGCACTGCACGAGGCAGTGTGTGATGAGAACTTCGATGTGGTGAAAATACTGACGAAAGAAGATCCTGATTATCCATATTCTGCAAATAACTATGGCCAAACGCCACTCTACCTGGCTGCTTCGAGAGGATCTTATAAGATGGTGGTCGAATTATTAGAATGCTGCAGGTCAGTGTCCCATGAAGGCCCCAAAGGAAAGACGACTTTACATGCTGCTGTCTTGTGGGATTCATCTAGTTATAATTACGGTAATAAGTTTACTATCTTATATATTCAACCGAAATTTCAACATTTATATTAAGTTGTGCTTTATATAATTATTATGTTTTCGAAAAGATATATTTACTTAATTATTAAGGCGTGAGTTTTTTGCGCTCCTGGAGCAGTGCTCTCTTGTACATTTACTACTTGCTGCTTGTATATGAATACTATCACGACTAGTTGAAATTATATATACACGTGGTAGGGAGTAAATGGAAAAGGAAGAATGCTCTTGGAGCACTTTAAAACCTTTCCGAAAGGGTGGTCCTTAATTATTTATCTTTCATCTTAGATGATAATGTGGTGAAACAACTATTTGAGAAAATGAAGAGTCTGATCAAAGGAACTGACGAATATGGGTGGACTCCACTGCATTGCGCTGCATATCATAATTGCCTTTCCATGTTAAAACTGCTATTGGATTTTGATCGATCTACTTCAAACATGGTTGACAAAGATCGAAAGATGACAGCACTTCATATGGCAGCAGGGCGAGGGCATGCCAAAATTGTTGAAGCAATTATTTCCCAGGCTCCGGAATGTTATGAACTAGTCGACAACAGGGGCTGGAATTTTCTTCATTATGCTATGGTTAGTTTTAGTTCTAAAGAACTAAGAATTCTTCTGAAAAATCCATTGGCAGTCGCCCTTCTAAATGAGGAGGATGCCAAGGGGAACACTCCTCTCCATGTGCTCGCTGCTAACCGTAGAAATGCATCCTTCGACATCGTCAGTAGGAAGAGTAAGGGCAACTATCAGTTTGTCAACAAAGAAAATGTTAGTGTTGAACACATGTCAACATACGGCTGTCCTGAGCTACAGGTAACTTGTTCTTGTAAAAAACCCAACACTAATTTCATGATCCAACCCAATTACTTTTGTCCAAGCCTTAATTCAAAGCTCAGTCTAAGAATTTTGTAAAGAGTGTGAGATATTTTTAAAACTAAAAGTATTTATTAGTGATAGAAATATCTAAGAAAGTTAAAAATATCTATTAGTGATAGAAATATTTAAGTCTAAATATTTTTTAAATATTTAGAGATATCTGTCATAATGTGGTTATTAAATTTTTATAATTTAATATTTGTATAGTTTATATTAGTTTTAGGATACTATAAATACCCATGAGTTTTTTGTTGTAGGTATCAAGTGATGAGTGAAGAATAAGAGAGAAATAAGAAATTGTGAGCCGTGAGTTTAGTGTCTCTTGTAAAATATCAATAAATTCCTTTAGTTTAGTAAAATTATTTGTTTTCCCAAATAGTTTCAGTCTTGAGTAGTTTAGTCCTTCTCTGTTTTCAACAGTTCTTTAATTTGTCTTATCAGGCTTTTATACCACTTCATTCATACAACAGTCTAATAAAGAAAATCGTTTATTTAACCGGTCTTTACTATTTTACCTTTTATCAAATTTTTTTTTAAATTTATATGCATATTGCAGCAATTATATATACAAAGCTTCTTAGGTGCGAGTGCCTAAATCGAAATTTCACACGGAATCATTAATACACTATGTAGTGTAGTGTTATAGTATTTTTGGCTCAATTAATTATAACACCTTATAGTGTAATAATGAATTCGTACGAAATCCGGATTAAGTCATTCGCTCTTCAAAATAATTACATATATAATATCCAAATGTTAATTACAGAAAGAAATACAAGAATTATCCAAAGATGTTGGCAGCGGACAATATTCAAAAGGTGTAGTCTCCGTAAGACAAAGAGAATTGGCAAATGAAGATCGCATTGAATACGAAAAAGTAAGAGCGTCACATTTGGTAGTGGCTGCACTCATAGCAACAGTAGCATTCGCAGCAGCATTCACCGTTCCTGGTGGTTATAAAAGTGATAATGGCACTGCAATCCTGAGGAGAAACACAGCATTTCAAGCATTTATAATAACAGATACAATGGCCATGATCTTTTCTCTTTCTGCCGTCTATGTGCACTTTCTGACGTCTATTCACTCAAACCGGGATTTTGTGGGTTTGTCCGTGCTTGCCCCTATCTTGACCGTGATTTCCATGGGAGCAATGGTGATTGCATTTGTTACGGGCACATATGCAATGTTAGCACCTTCTTTAGGACTTGCCATTACCACTTGTTGCATTGGCTTGAGCTTCTTCGTACTTATGTTTTCTATCACCAGAAATGTAGGTCAAAAAATAGATTGACTGTATGTCAGCTTCTTTCTTTATGAGTACAATGATTGATTATCAATCATTAATATTCTCAAGTTATGTTAATTGTATAATTTTCTTTTCTCATTTTAAACTTTTATATTAATTGAGTCTTTAGTGTTTATGAATCAGTTTAAGTGAAATTTATTTTTTCTAAATTATTTCTTTAAAATTTATCATCGCGGATAAAAATAGTCACTCCTTTAAAAATTTGTATCCTTTATATATCTCATCTTAATTGGAATGATATTTTGTTATGACTTACTTTTGACTTGGTCCAAGTAGTTACAATTAGATCCCCTTTATTTCTCTTTTAGTTCCCTTAACATTCAAGTTTGTTTTGCATTTTGTTTTTTGTTCCTCTTTTTATGGCTTGTAATCTAGTAGCACAACTATTATATAAAGCTTGCTGGCAGTGAATAAAGGGGTGAATAAGAATACAAACTTGGTAGCAAATTGTTGTCTTGGGAGGCCTTGACCCCTCAAAGAGTCAATTCCTTTTCTAATTCTTCTTTTAATTACTTTTATTTACATTAAAAACCAACGAGTTGTAACATCTTTGGTATCAGAGTTGGCGATGATGGAGGACTGAGTGAAGAAAATAGAAAAAACGTTGGCTTCTTTGTCACTTGGACAGCAGGAGTTATCAATGCAGTAGCCAACTCTCTGAACAAATGGAGAGGATAAGTTAGAAAGTTTCCAATAAATATCCAGAAATTGGTGAAATTTTCGGTAACTGCTATCTGGATCGAAGGAGTCATGCCACTCCTCCAAGAGCTGGAGGTTCTTCCAATAAATTCATTCTTAAAACTATGAAGTTGGATTTTCCAAAATATGATGGTACTAACGATCCAACACCATGGTTATGTAAAGCGGAAAAGTATTTTGTGCTTCATAAAATTTTAGAATCTGACAAAGTTTCTTTAGCCTCTTTTTACTTAGATGGAGATGCAGAGCTATGGTATCAAATGTTGGAACAAGAGCTTCTTTATGTTTCATGGGAGGACTTTAGGCATGGGATTGTAGCTAGATTTGGACCCAATCAGTTTGAAGATCAGTTCAGCGAATTGATCAAGTTATGGCAACAGGGGTTAGTGTTGGAATATTGAAAAAGGTTTGAGAGGCAATTGGCAAGTGTGGGAGTTTTACAGCAAGATCGTAAAGTGAGCTGTTTCTTAACTGGGTTGAAAGACAGCATTTGCACTGATGTTCAAGCACACCGTCCCTCAACACTTACCATGGCTATTAGGTTGGCCAAGCCATATGAAGCTCGTGAATTGGCTCAACGAAAAACCACAACAATTCAGCAAAGAACATTAAACCAGCAATCAAAGTTGCAATTCAAAATAACAATCCACCTAGTGCACCAATGGTAAGAAAAATGACGCTTGCAAAGCTTTCAGAGAGGGGAAAAAAAAGGACTATGCTTCCATTGTAATGACAAGTACAACCTTGGTCACAAGTGTGCAAAGTTTTTTCATATTGAAGCTTGCTGGGAAGATCATGATGAAGATGGTGATGTCCAGATGGAGATAGACGATGTATGTGAAAATTTCACACCAAAAATATCACTACATGACATGGCAGGAGACCAAGCACCAGAAACAATATGAGTACAGGGAAGCATCAAGGGAAAATCAATGGTAATTCTTATTGACTGTGGCAGCACTCACAACTACATTAATGCTAGAGCTGCACAACGAGTGAATCTCATCCCAAATGCCAATAGCAAGCTGAAAGTTATGGTTGCCTCCGGCTAGCAATTGGTGAGTTCTGGAAAATGCACTCAAGTAAATTTTAAATTGCAAAAGATACCCTTTACTGTAGATTTTTATTTTTATTTTTACCAATGGAGAGGTATGACATGGTACTTGGGACCCAATGGTTGAGAACGTTGGGACTTATTCAATAGGATTTTGAAAGACTTCATATGCACTTTGAATTGAATGGTAGAAGAGTAATTTTGTATGGAATAGCAAATAAAAAGGTGCTGGATACAGCTCCAATTATTAAGTTTCAAAAAAGGCAAACTGGAGTTATTTTGCAAACCATGGAAGGAAGGGAGCAAAGTGTCACAAAGGATTTAATTCCCCCGCAAATCCAAGAACTCTTAGATTCCTATTAGGATGTCCTGCAAGAACTAAGAGGCTTACCTCCCAAACGTAAACATGACCATCAGATTCCACTCCTTCCAGGATGGAGACCTGTAGCGGTAAGACCATCCTGCTATCCTTATTTCCACAAAAATGCAATTGAGCAGATTGTAAAGGAGCTATTAGAAGCTGGAGTGATCTGCTCAAGCACCAGTCCATACTCATCTCCAGTGCTGCTAGTTAAAAATCAGGACGGAACATGGCGTATGTGCATTGACTACCAAGCATTAAACTGTATCATAGTAAAGGATAAATTCCTAATTTCGGTGATTGATGAACTCCTCGATGAGCTGGCTGGAGCTTGCTGTTTTTCTAAAATAGACTTGCACTCAGGATATCATCAAGTTCGAATGCATGAGGCCGATATTGAGAAGACAGCTTTTCAAACTCATCAAGGGCATTATGAATTTCTAGTAATGCCGTTTGGCCTTACCAATGCTTTGCCAATTTTTCAGCCCTTGATGAATGAGGTATTTAGGGCTTATTTGCGCAAATTTGTATTGGTGTTTTTTGATGATATTCTTGTTTATAGTAGGAATTGGGATAACCACTTGAAGCATCTACGGGCTGTCTTTGACCTCTTGCAAATTATCAATTACACATTAAGCTGGAGAAGTGTGAGTTTGGAAAAAAGGAAGTTCATTATCTTGGGCACATTATTTCCCAACATAGAGTAGCCATGGATCCATAAAAAATTGAAGCAATGCTTTCCTGGCCAAAACCGAATTCTGTCAAGCAATTGAGGGGATTCCTTGGTCTTACTGGGTATTACCATAAGTTCATCCAAAATTATGGGAAGATTGCAGCTCCACTCACTAACATGCTTTAAAAGGACTCATTTTTGTGGACAACAATAGCAGAGGACGCTTTTAGGAACTGAAAATAGTAATGACGCAGGCACTAGTATTATCTCTTCCTGATTTTTCTAAACCTTTCATTATTGAGTGTGATGCTTCTGGTGTTGGTATAGGTGCAATTCTATTACAAGATCGACCTATTGCATATTTTAGCCAAGCACTTCATGGGAAGAATCTCTTGCTGTCACGTATGAGAAAGAGATCCTTGCTTTAGTAATAGCAATTCAAAAGTGGCAGCCTTATCTCTTAAGGAGAAAATGTAATGCCCAAAATTTTCATAATTTTAAATTATGGAAATTTTGTTTGATGGGAATTTATAAATGGCATTATTACCCTTATTAATAAGGGTTATTCATGGGATAATTTTGAAAAAGACTTACTCTTTCTAAAATTAATAGGGCTTCTTAAGGTTTCCTGTAAAATTTTCATAATTTTAAATTATGAAAATTTTGTTTGATGAAAATTTATAAATGACATTATTACCCTTATTAATAAGGATTATTCATAGGATAATTTTGAAAAAAGACTTACTCTTTCCAAAGTTAATATGGTTTCTTAAGGTTCCCTATAAATTTATACTTTTCCCTATCCCATAACCCTAAATCCATAGCGTCCTTTTAGTTATTTCTCTCTGCTGCTGCTCATTATCCTTTCACTCATACCTTAGGATTCAAACTTTTGCTCGCGGGGAGAAAGTTTTAACGGTTGGTAAGTTTTACTCTCTCTATTGCTATTTGATTTCCTATCATTGTGCATTGCTATTTGATTTCCTATCATTGTGCTCTATTTAGGATTTTTATTGACATGATTTTAGATTGCTACAGACTATTATGCATGATTTAGGATGTGTTTAAGTTATGTTTAGAGCTTGGATTTATTATTGAGTCCTGTTAATCAATTCTTGATACAATAAACACACTGGACATCTGGACAATATGAATATCTCAAAATTAAACACATATTCTATGAAAGATTCTTAAAACGAACCTTATCTTTCTAAAAACTAGACATGTAGGGCTTATTGTATAAATTTTGTTTCATAAGATTTGTCTTTGTTTTTAATTTTATATGGATTTTCAAAGCTGACACTGTTGCACTAGAAAACTACGATTTCAGCAGAACAACCAGATTAACAAAATTATTTGTACCACTAAATGAATTCAAAAAATTCTACAATTTTAAACAAAGATTAATATATATGTCTAGTATTCACAGTTTTAATTTCATAATTTTCTGATTAATATCTGATTTTATAAAAATCTGCTGAACCTGCTCTGTTAAGTTAAGGTGCTGTGAAACAGTTTCGAACTTATCGAGAAACAAATGGTTTTGAAAATATTTTTGGTATCGGATCTTCTTGAAAATTTTACATGAGATACCCATGGATCCAGAATAGTTTTGCAAAATATTATGTCATTATGATTTTTAGATTGAGAGTTAAAATTCTGAGAATCGCACTTGTACGGGCATGAATTAGAAAATTAGGTTCTTAAAATAAGTTCGTAATAGTTATATCTTGTATTTATTTAAGGTGTTGGATATGTTTGGGGCTTTTAGAGGCTTAGAGGTGTTTTATATGAATTCTTTTATCGAGGTAAGTAACTTCATTTTTAATGTACTGGATATGTATGATTATTTTGATATTATTATAATATAAGTGTTTTTATACTACTTAAAAGATTAATTGATTTTCATCATAAAATTAGTTTATATAAATGTTTTCAAAAATATTTCTTTTTTTTAACAAAATATTATAAATGTTTTTGAATATGTAATTTATTTTGTTGCACGATAACCTTTTATGATTTTGTCTATAAAATATTTTGCAAGCTTAAATTATTGTTATGGACATTTATGAATATGATACGAATGTTTTGTGCTCATGTACGCGTATCCAGGAACTAAGCCAAGTCAACTGCCTTCGACATGTTGTTCCCTGAAGCATTTTCAAAAGATAAGGGGGAACTAACCTAGTGAGAAGTCTTACCCTGGGAGTTTATACCTCTATTGACAATCCCTTTTAAGAAGTGGTGTCCGGTCACCAACTTCTTCTATTGATTCCGTTCAGCGAAAGGTAAGGTGTCCTTATATCACGAGTTTTATACCCCAGGGATCATCCAGGTCAATCTGCATGAGTTTTGCTGTTCATACATGAGCCATAGAAGCCCTAAAATAAGGCTTTGTGAATAACCAGTTCCATAAGTTCCAGTTACAATTCGCTGACCTCGCAGCTGACCTGGGGACAGGCTTGCTAACCTTCGGGCATAGTGACTAGTGACGAGAGGAGTTGCTTAGGGACCTACGGAGCTAGTGACCGAAGCAGAGTCAATTCATATTAAAACCAGAGGAGGAAATTCTATGTCAATTGCCATCTCCTTGGCACACGTGACAGTTATCACCTCTAACACGTCCTCCTTAACGTCCCTCGTTATCTCGTGCGGCATTCTGCCCCTGGTAAAGTAAGCAAGGCTTCAAGGAGGCCTATTAGCAGCCATTTGTACGGGGGCTACCTCTTTAGACTATATGGGGGCCACCTCTCAAGTGCCAGAGCACCGCGAAGTACCACATACAGTGCAAAGTGCCAGTACAAGTCATTACACATGAAAAGCTAATTTGAATGTTTTGGCTCAATGTTCATAGCTATTTTGAAGTACCACATCAAGAAAACAACCTTCTCTAGGTGAGCCTCCATTGTTACATGAAAATATCTTAGATAGTTCCTAAATATGCATCAACCAGGAAACGTAAAAGTTTCCTGGCTGGCATATCAAACAATACCCTTCACACTACCATGTTAAATTGTTTAAAGCAGAAATTTTTTCGAATCTATGAGAAACAATGAATTTAACATACTTTTTATTAACATAGCTCCATTCTCAAAGTGTATAAAAATCATAGAGACAAGAATCTGAAAATTTGTACCTCATAAATAACCATGTCATCCCATTGTCAAAAATCAAAAGCTACTCAAGGTCCAAACAAGGATCATTATCATTTGTATCTAGCATTTCACTCATACGCTATATTATGTACCTCCATTTTGCCACATCAGACCCAATTTCTATAACTATCACATTGTCCTCTAAAAGCCATACATTTTTAGATTTATGAAACTAGTGGAGTGGAAATATTTCTACCCAAAAATAAATATTTTTGTAAGAGATAATTACATATGGGTCCCCAGTTTTGTAATTCCTCAAATAAGGACATAGTTTGTACATTACCATCATAAAGGTCGCTAACCCATATGAAACGACTAAAATGCTCTTACATTGTGTTGGTGAAAACTCTGAAATACAAGGGCAATATAATCAATTTGATCAGGTGTTACTGTGTTAGGAGCTTATTTTCTCATACTATGTATTGTACCTACTAAAGACTTATCTAATTTAGCAAATATATATGATTTGTAGCAAGAAATCCGAGAGTTGACCAAAGCTGATGAGAGTGGACAATACACATAAGGTGTCGTCAAAATGAGAAAAGAGAAAATTGAAAAGTATTCATTTTGGAAAGTTGTAGATGAAAATGTCATTGGAATGAAAGAAGCATCGGAGTCAAATTTGTTAGTGGTAGCACTCATAGCAACAGTAACCTTTGCTGCAGCATTCATCTTACCCGGTGGCTACGACAGTGATAATGAAGACGGCCCAAACAGAGGCACTGCAATTCTCACTAAAAATGCAGCATTTCAAGCATTTGTCGTATTGAACGCCATAGCCATGGTTCTCTCACTTTCTGCTGTCTTTGTCCATTTCATTCTGTCCACTTAAGTTATTTCGAAAGTTTATCTTTTATTCATTTTTGCTCTTTTGTTCACCTTGGTTGCCATGCTAGCAATGGTGGTAGCATTTATTACAGGCACATACGTGGTGTTGTCACCTTCTTTAGGGCTTTCCATTGTCACTTGTTTCATTGGTTTGACCTTCTTCCTCTTGGTGATTTTCATGGTTTACAAGGTTCTAAAAAAGGCGGATAATGAAGATTAGACACATGGTTGCAGTAAAAGTATTATTATTTACTTCATCTTCTAATAATACCATGCTTAGTTTATATATCCTGCTATTATGATCTGATGTTGTAAGTTGTGACTTTAAAAATTTATTACCGTATCGATCTTATGAGTTTGGTGTGTTATGTACTAGCTGTAGTTTCCTAATTGATATTTAGATATTTCAAATTGTGATTTGGATACTTAACCATCAATTATAGAACTTCTAGCACATTCCAGTTTCGAAATATCTACTTACTGCATAAAGAATAGAACTACTGAATTGATGGTTTAAAAGTGATAATATTTTTTTTTTCAGTTCTGAGGGATGTAATAGTTTTGTACAACTAATTTCTTCATGTTACATAAATTTATATGCACTTATTCGTATAAAATGATTGAGGCTCTATTATCAAATAAAAATTACAATATCAACCGTGGCATAAATATGAATAACAATTAAATTTAATCAACTATTCACAAAATTAAAAGTTAGTCAGGATAATATTTTGACTTTAATTATTTAAAATTCAATTTACCAGTAATCAAATTGTTTCGCTCCAATGTTGGCAGACTCAGATTTCTCAGCTGGCGAAACCATAACTGTTTGGGATGGGCGGCTTTCTCTTTTTGTTGTTACACCCGTGTGGCTAGAAAAAAATCATACTTGGATCTTTTGGCTTCTGTTTCAGGTTCGGATTCGGATTCCGGATCGGGCTCTACACGTTGTTGATAACGTTTTCTTATTGAAGAATTCGGAGTCGGAAGGAGAGGGTGGGTAAAAATTTTCCTGGTGCCAAACAGAGGAATTGAAGTCAAGACTGAATTTGATGACAAATGAAGTTTGCTTGGAAAGCTCTTGGGAAAAGTGGAGTTGCTTGGAAAGCTGTTGGGTTCTAACGCATTCTAGTTTCGAGATTGTCTACTAACTGCATCACTAATAGAGCTGCAGCCAGACCCAAGTCCAGAAAATTCATTGCATACATGCCGAATTGCTGGGGAATGTTGTAATTGTAATTCTCATTTCTCAGCAGGGTTAGAGGATCAAGGGAACAGAGGGCCGCCTCCATGTTTAGTCCTAGGCTTGCTGTGATTTATCATCGTGAGATCACACTTCACAAACAAGTTCATACAAGTAAGATATATGTTCTCGATTTGCACACCCTTCAAGAAAACGGCATGCTTCATTTAGCACCTTGTGTACAATCCCCTCCAAGATCTCCCTCTTGAAAATTTTGAAGGTGATGCCTCTGAAAACAACAGGAAAGAGGACCTCCTCTGTACAATCCCCTGTTTTGTTTTCTTTTAAGCAACAGAGCACATAGGGAAACAAGTTCGTGGTGGCGGTGAGGGGCAGGTTGCGTGGATCAATAAATGTAATGAAACATTTGGGTAGTGGAACCCAGATGGGCAATCATATTTCAGAGTGGTGCCATGATAAAGTGACAATTAGTAGAGATGATAAGTTCGCACTTATTTGGACGGCTGCTACATAGCTTTGAAACTAGAAAGAAACCAAGCTAAGTCATGCAAATATATGCTCATTAAATAAAGATTATATAAATCTCTCCGATTGGAATGTTCTGTGAAAGAAAGCTCCGAAGCAAGAAAACAATCCCCTGCGGGATAGCCTCTACTGTTGCACACAAAGATCTTTGAAAGCCTAAAAAATGAGCCAGGTGAATTTAATAAAGTTGCTGGTCGGGATAAAGACACTGCTTCTCACCCCATGCTAAATTCATTAAGCATAAAATTTTACAAATCTATGCAAAAATAATGACCATGTCATCCCACTGCTTAACATCGATCAAAAGCTCCTCTAAGTCTAAACAAGGATCAAGGTTGTCCGTATCTAGCATGTCCCTCATATACTAAACTCCGTACATCTATTTTGCCACATGAAAACCCAATTTCTATAACCATCACGGTTTGCTCTAAAAGCCACGAATTTATAGCGGTTGAAAGAGAGAAGCTCATGTATACATGCCAAATTGCTGGGGAATATTGCAATGGCCATTCTTATTTCCCTCTCAGCATGGTTAGAGAATCAAGGGAGCAGAGGTTCTAAAATTATATACGAACCAAGAAATTTGACTTACAACTACTTTACTATTTTCTCGAAGAACTATAAAAAGAAGATTAAATCTCAGAAGTCTTCTTGATTTTGGAGAAATTCAACATCAATATACCTAGGGTTAAAAGTTAAAACAAATCTTACCATTGGTGTAAAATTCCAGCTTGAAAGCTTAATTTGCACATTTCTTACTCTAATCTCTCTTAACACAAACAACACAACTCAAAACTTCAATTCCTCTTCTATGAATGAAGCTAGATATAAAAGCATGATGATTTCTAAGTTCTAAACATTCAAAAATCAAAATCTCTTTTATTTCCCTTTTCTTTTCAGTGGGTTTAAAAATTAGTATCATGGCAATGTCGGCTTATTAAGTTATTGGATCAACTAATGAGATATAGTCACAATTACTTAAACAGAAAACGGGCAACGCCCTTGGTTATTACGTACAGAGGGTAACAAAATTCTTCTCTGCCACTGTCCGCCTTCGACAGTGGCTTCGCAATGATCTTTTGTTATAAGTGTTGGCACAAATAAAGGATGTTGATAATTTAGCGAATAAATAAATAAATAAAAAGACGTTTGATTGATTTGATGCTATCGGTAATAAAATAGTGCTGGCTGGCTAGACTTGGCCGTTGACGCCAAATACGGAAAAAGAGAAAAATGGTCGAAGAAGAAAGAACAAGCAAACCTGGAATTCTTGATTCTATAATTCCAGATTTAGTCGAATTAGTTGGCGTCCAGATTCTTCACCAACCATGGAGAAAATTCATAGAAAATAATTAGAAGACTATCAATGGGGTTCAAACAACACTACTATTCCACGCACTTTTTCTTGCCTTCACATTTGTTTGTCATTTTCTAGATTTGACCTTTTCGTGTTTAGGTTTTTCTATAATTTATTAGTTTTTTTATACTTATCACATGGTTTATATTTATATTAATGCATGTGTTACTATTCGTTTATTAAGATATGCTTTAAAAATAATAAATACTATGGTTACTGTCGTTTGACTATTTCATAAATTATAAAACACTAAATAACTACAAGAAATATTATAATATATTGTTGTATTACTATATCTTTATCAAACCTTTTATTTTATTACATTTTTATTAACATTGTTGGTCCTCTATTGTTACTAGTTGTAGCTTGGCAGCTCACGAAGCCAATTCTATTAGAGATTAGTTCAATGTTGATGTCATGCTAGGGTGAAAATGAGTTCACATACAAACCAAGAGAAAATTGTATAAGCTACTTACTCATTGGTTATTGAATAAATCCTGCTAAGAAGTTTTATTTGTGGAGAATAATTTGTGTGGAACTATCCCGCCACTTTATCATGCAAAGGTGGTGAGAACAGTAAGATAGTGTTTTGTCATATGGCAAAATAATGGATCCTACTATGAAACTACAAACTTTTTTAATATTAAACTTAATGGATCCCAAAATAGGATTAACCGATATCCAATTTATGATCTATTACTATGTAGCATGGCGCTAAAGGGACAGTTTCACACAACTTTTTCTTTTATTTGTGATAGTGAGTAAGATATTCCACATTCTAAAAGAGATGTCGTGTTATTAATTTTTCATCAATTTGTTTTGCATTTCGTATTTTTCTTTAGATACTTTATTCATCCACCGTAACAATTTGAACTTAAGAGTACTTTTGACTATGTATAAACAATTAATTTTCTAAAATATAATTAGAAGAGAAGAAGTCATGAAAATCAAATTTGATTCATCAAATTGTGAAGAGGTTTTTTGGATACTTGACCATCGATCATAACTTTTATGCTACCCCATTTGAAAATTACTTAAAGTTTCACGAAGGAATAAAGAACATGTATAAATCTAAGTAAATAAATCTAAGTAAACAAATAACCCTTTCAAAAAATAGTAATGAATCTTCATATATGTTATTTTATTATTGGATAGTCAAGGTATAATTTGTAGGGGTGTTCAAAATCCAATCCGATCCGCGCAATCTGTTTGATCCGCAAAAATTTGATCCGTAAAAATCCGATCTGTGGATTGGTGGATTGGATTGGATTGAAAATTTAAAAATCCGCAGTCGATGGATTGGATATGGATATGGATTTACTTCTGTAAATCCGTAAAAATCCGCGAATCCGCAAAAAAAAAAAATTTATTTATTTGTGTAATTAAAAAAATAAAACTTGTAAATGTGGCATTACTATTTACTAATAAATAAATAAGTTAGAATATAGTTTACATTAACATTATACATATCTTATCCGATAATAATATATAATAAAAATAATTAAATAACTGAATAATTAAATAAATAAATATAGCTTTCTAAACATTTAATTTTTATAATTTTAGTTAATTTTCATGTATTAATTTAAACAAATGAGATTTTTTCTTTTCACTATGTCATATTTTAAAATTTTGATTGTATTATTCTAACTTTATTTAGACACTTCATTTATTTTTATATTAGATTTTTTTATTTAATTAGTTCATAGAATAAACAGAATTAAAAATTTTCAATCCGCAAACAAATCCGCAAAATAGTGGATTGGATATGGATTTGGTCAAATCCGCATCCGATCCGCAGACATATGGATTGGATTTGGATTGAATTCGTCAATCCGTGGATTGGATTGGATTGAAAATTTACAATCCGTAAAATCATGGATCGGATATGAATTGATGTTCAATCCGTAAAATCCAATCCGCGAACACCCCTAATAATTTGTAAATGGGTTATTATCACCAAGTATTGTGAAATAACAAATCATTACATAAATTATTGAAATGTAACATTTAACTACATTAACTTTTTGAAACTAATAGTGTACTGCATTTCCATTTGCCATTAGTCTATTAGAGATATCACACTGACATCATATGAGCAAAATTGTATATTCATCAAATGAAACCCAAATATTTGTAATTAAGTCCTACGTTATCATCATTTTACTACGACACGTATTGCGAAATAACAAATTACTACATGAATTAATAAAGATAACACTTTATTACATTAACTTTTTAAAAAATAATAGTTTATTATATTTATGTCAATTTACAATTATTTATGCAGAAGATCAATTGTGGAGGCAATATTGTTATTTAACTAAAATTATAAATTTAAGCGGTAATGAAATGCTGGTTTTGCATCAAGAGCAAGGCAAAATCATAAATTTACATAGCATTGATTTAGCAATTTCTTTTTATTTTAGGAGTTATTCATTAAGGGTAAAATTGATATTTTATAAGTCAACTAACAGGTCAATTACGCAAGTGATTAAAATGCAGCACACTATAATTTTTAAAAAGCTAATGTAATGAAGTGTTATATTTTAATATTTATGCAGTGATTTGTTATTTCGCAATATTTGACGTATTGGAAAAATAATAACCTCTGTAAATTAAATTAAAAACAACATTGATGTTTTCTTTATATAAATGTCTGTTTGATGTTTTCTTTCATATTTGACGAATTGGAAAAATAATAACTTTTGTAAATTAAATTAAGAATCACTTTGATGTTTTCTATTGGACCCATTGACCACACAGAGCATGTTTAGGCTTAAGGCTGAGCATGGGGAAACAAAGCCCCAGGTCATATTTGGTGCAAAATAGGTTAACCAAAATTAGTTAAGAGGGGATGATTGATCACTTTTCTTTTCTGGAGAATTAATGAAACTATCAGAACTCATAGCACAATCCCCCGTTAATTTATTAGGATCATAGTTCAGTTGGTGAACCGAATGAAATGATAGAGGCCTTTGCGCATATATATGCATTAATTAATTATTACTAACTTTAGATATTTTCTCCGAGTATTATGCAATACCGATTACAAGAGCATAGCCAAATACAAAAGCGAAGGGTGGCGAAACAAAGTCCCATGCAAGTCATATTTAGTAAAAAAGCAAAAAACGACGGTGCACACAAAATTAATTAACTGAATGAATATTAAAGCATTAATGTCCTCTTTAGTGATCTCAATAATAGTTTTGTGATGCTCGATCAAGTAGTTATAAGAAAGATTCACAAACAAAGGTAAACATTCTCAATATATATTATTCAATGGTTGGATGGTCATTCAAGATATCACTTTAGTCGTCTTAATTAATTTATGAGAAATTCTCTCTCAACCATAGTAAGAATGTTAAAAGTGCAGCTATCTACTAGAAGTTTTTATAATATCTCAAAACCACCTCAAGTTTTAGGTTTATATCAACCAATTACTTTTTCTTTAACTATATTAATCATTGTTAAAGAATCAAAGATAAAAAAATTATTTTGATCTTGGATTCATTTAAGAAATTAAAACAATATTTTGAAAGACTCAAGGGGCAAAATAATCTTTTAACTTAAATTGTTTAACTGTAGCTAACGGAGTTAACAAAAAAAATCATTGGTTAATATAAAACTAAAACTTGAGATAGTTATAAAATATTATCAGTGATTGCTAATTGTACTTTTAATATTTTAATATTCTTGATGTGGGTGCGCAATAATTTCTCTTAATTCTTTACCAGGCAAATTACGAAAGGAATCAAGCAGAAAACCGCAGTACCTAAAGATCCAGGGTTAGTAATTTGCATCAAATATCATGCTGCAGTCTGTACTGAAAACTCAAGTATCATCGTATTCACAAATTGACATGGATCCTAAATTATACGAGGCTGCAAGGCAACAGCAAAACTCCGCTTTATATTGCTGCAGCAAATGGATCTGTCGAGATAGTAGCTGAAATTTTACAAAACTGCCCATCACCTACTCATGAAGGCCTCGATGGGAAGACTGCCTTGCATGCTGAAGTCTATACGTATCCTACAGGTACGCTTATAGATATAGGTTGCTGTCCCGGATTGGAACAACGTTCTTTTTCTTTTTCTTTTTCTTTTTTTGGTTGGCTGCAAATGATAGAGCCCACAAAGTACATCTACTAGTGGCCTTTGAATTTAAATCCAAAGGCAACCAGCCTCCTATACATAAATATACACATACACGCACAAACACACAATACATATATAGTTATACTCAAGGGCAACTTCTGCAACAATTTTAGGGACATAAAATATAAAAAAATGAGATAGGATTCGATGTTCAGCTGGATTTGTGATGAGCACCAATGAGATTTGTTTTATGTGTCCTAGTTAGGTTCCAATCAGTAAAAACTCAAGTGAGCATGTTAGACAATCACCACAATCCCCTCACCTTATTTTGGTCTTTTTTGAGATCAAGTCTCTTCGAGTATCTGTACATTTTTTCTTTTTTTTAACTCGTTTTAAAGTACACACTTTAGTGTTTACAAGTGTC
Organism: Murraya paniculata; assembly: GCA_030449075.1. Classification (NCBI taxonomy): domain Eukaryota; kingdom Viridiplantae; phylum Streptophyta; class Magnoliopsida; order Sapindales; family Rutaceae; genus Murraya; species Murraya paniculata. The sequence continues at coordinate 29,574 of JAEVFN010000040.1, forward strand.
ACCACAGCAAAAGCAAAGGATATTGTTTATTTAGAGAAGAAAAAAAATGGACCATCGACTGAGTAATAGTGACGCCAAATACAAAAAGAGAAAAATATTGAACAAGAAAGAAAAGACGAATCTGCGTGATTCTTGATTGCTAATTTTCAAGTGTAATCGGAACATTTGGCGTCAAGATTCTTCACCAACCATAAATAACAGTCAAATATTACCAAAAAAGGGTCCGCCTATGTTGCCACTATTGTACTTACAACAGCTTCTGTCTTTTCTGACTTTGTTACTGTAAAATGTTGTTGAACCCCTTGAACTCTATTTTATTTACAATTATTTCAAAGTATTATGAAAATTTCTGCTTACCTTTACTATCAAAATTTAATTTATCTCACACTCTTTTTCATTTTCTATTTTTTTTGTAAGTATCAAAAGAGTTTCTATTTACAACCACGACACATTAAACATCATAACACATTACTATTAATAAAAAAACAAAAAATCATTAAATTAGTAAAAAAAAAAAAAACTTTCGTCTCTTGAGAAATTACAGTATCTCATCTTCCATCACTCATTATCAACAAAATTTTCAAGGATATGACCATTCATCTTCTTTATCATATAATCCCATAATAATTAATACTTTGATGATAAAAGAATTAACAAAATAAAAAACAAATTCCCTTTGAATCCATCCTCTCCACCATCAATTTCTCTTCATTAGCAACCTTTATCGATAATTGAAGCCACCATTAGACTCATCACAAAGAGAGAGAGTGAGAGAAGGGAAGAAGAAATAGGAAAATATATATATATATATATATATATATATATATATATATATATATATATATATATGAAATGTTTACAATTTTATAGTGCGTTTACTAAACAGAAATTAGAATAAGTTAGAATCGGAATTAGCTAGAATTTTATAGTGCGTTTATTAATATTAATGTGTTATGATGTTTAATGTGTTATGATGTTTAATGTGTCGTGGTTGTAAATAGAAATTCTTTTGATACTTATAAAAAAATAGTAAATGAAAATGAGTGTAAGGAGATAAATTAAATTTTGATAATATAAGTAAGTAGAAAGTTTCATAATACTTTTAAATAATTGTAAATAAAATAGAGTTCAAGGGGCTCAACAAAATTATACAGTAATCAAATCAGAAAAGACAGAAGCTGTTGTAACGTACAGTGGCAACATAGGCGGACCCAAAAGTTAAAAAAAAAAAAGCATAAAGAAATTTCAGTCTTTCAGCCTTTCTTACGGGACAACGAACTAGTGGGGTTCAAACAATACAACACACAGCAATTTTTCCTTTTTTTTTTTTTTTTCTAGACTTGACCTTTCCGTCTTTGCAAATTACTATTTAGTTTTCCAATAATATTATTATACCTATCATATAGTTTATATTATTTTCAGTAATGTGATTGAGAAACTAAATATGCAATTAATATTAATAAGTGACGCCACAAATTTTTCAAGTCCATAATTTTTTTATCTTGTTTGATTTATATTTTTTTCTACGCATATTGTCTTTGATTTGAGATCCAAATTCACGGTTGATAAAATAAAAATAATAATATGATCATATATAACCATTACAAAAATTCAAAATAATAAACCATAAGTTATGACGTTATTTTTAACAGCCATTATTAAAAATATTTTATGACCATTATTATGTGAACCATCATAATATCTAATATTTACAATGGTGGTTTTATTAGGAAATCGTCACTAAATCTCAAGTTAAAAAAAAGTATTAATTCGAATGACGGTTCGTTATAAAAACCATCATTAAAAATATATGCTTACAATGACGGTTTTATTAAAACGGTAATCAACCATAGTGCTTATGCCTCATAATACCTAACTAGTCATTCATGATAAAGAGATTTATGTATGCATTCTTCATCAAACACATAAGATTGCATTTGAGAGCATGTATTAAAGAAGGATAAATGCCTCAAAACTTCTTTTAAACCTGCATAAAAAAAACCCTAAAATTCTTTGATTTTGTACATTTATTTGACGAAAGAGTTTTAAATCGTTGGGAGATAGGAAGAGTTTAAGTATTATAAAAATACTTGCTTTTGTAAAAATACATTACACGATAAAGATGATAATCCCTCATGATTTATTTAAAAAATAAATAAAAAGAGCTATAACTTATCTCAAATAATGCTAATTAAAATAAATTAACACAAACAAAATATAAATAATTAATAGATAAGCAAATTAAATTCAAACAAACAAGGAACGGGTGTTACAGGTTCCTCTAGTGCTTCATTAGATCTTAATGTGTGAAATCATTTAGGGCTAATTTAGTAATGTTGTAATTTTTAAAATAATTATTATTAGTTGTGCTGTAGAAATAATCAACCGTGAAGAAAATCAATTAAACATTTGGTAAAATTTATTTTTAAAAGTACTTTGAGCTTTAAAAGCAGTCGCATGTGTTTATCTAATCTTACTGTTAAACTATTATAAGAATATAAATAATTGAACTAGACATAATATTAAATAAAGTTTATTTACACATTTATAAACATATATATAAAGTATTTTTTTGTATATATAATAATTGGTAACTAAAATAAGTATTTTATAATATTAATTTTATTTTTTATTTTGTTATCTCAATGTAATTGGTAATAATAATAATATCTTTAAAGTTATGATTTTATTTCTGAACTAATAAGGAGAATTTTTGGATTTTTATAATATATATGAGGATATATATGGAATTGTATTGAGTATAAAAGTGGTTCTCAAAATTTGATTTTAAAAAACTACTCTTTCCCTACTTTTAAAAATCTACTATAAGATGGGATGATTTTATCAAAAATAATTTTTAAAAATAACCTTTTAAAATTATTTTTAAGTCTCCCAAAAGTAATCATAAACAACTCTTAGTCTCGTTTTAATTATTAAAAATTTATAGTGTTTAAAGTTATGTATTATTGTCAGGCATTACTCTAACTTTAGCTTGAGTCTCATGTATTATCTTATAATTATTCCAAAACTTGATGTATTTTTATATTTACACCCATATGACGGTATATTTTAAGCTATTATTGGCTCTTTAATGGTAGAAAAATTTTCCTTTAAAAAAAAAAAGAAAAGAAAAAGAAAAGTTCTGTCATGAAAAACGTGTGGTCTAAGGATTGTGGTAGACAGTGACCAGTGCATACGACAGAGGTCCCCAAGTCTAGTTGTAAAGCGAAAAGCGAACCAATAGTGAAAGAAAGAAATACCTGAGCTAATTTTTTAATTTCAGTTTGCTATATTTTAAATACTGCTGACTGCACGCCCTCTAGTTGTATAGCTAACCAAACAAGCCCACTAACTTCTTCCCCACCATTTGTATGCATCCTGTAATCAAAACTCAAATATCATGAATTCTGATCTTTACGAGGCTGCTGCAAAGGGGGAAGTTGAACACTTCAACCAATTGGCGATAGATCATGAACTTGGAAGCATAGTGACTCACAAAAAGAATACAGTCCTACACGTCAACATAATTGCATCCCTGACCCAGAATAAAGAAGGAGAAAGTATATCGGCCAAGTTCGTGGAGCAGATACTTGAAATGTGTCCATCATTGCTACTACAAGTTAATGCCAAAGGTGATGCTCCGCTTCATGCTGCGGCCAAATACGGGCATGCTGCTGTTGTGAGAGCTCTGATTGAATTTGCGAAAAAACACGCCCATCAAGAGCTAGAAAGTGGCGCGGAAATTACAGCAAGGCATATGTTAGGGATGAAAAATGAGGAAGAAAACACGGCATTGCACGAGGCAGTGCAAAGTGGTAGCCTTGATGTGGTGAAAATTTTATTGGAAGCAGACCCTGATTTTCCGTATTCTGCTAATGGTAGCGGCGAAACTCCCCTTTACTTGGCAGCCGCAAGGGGACATAAGAAGATAGCGGCTGAAATATTGCAAAAGTGCCCATCACCAGCCCATGAAGGCCCCAACGGAAAGACTGCGCTTCACGCAGCAGTCTGCAGCGGCTCTTACGGTATGGATGTGCATGTTTTCATACAATTTTTAACACTTTTCTTTTTTTAAATTTTTTGTTGTTCAGTTTTTTTAATAAAATTTTTAAAGATTAAATAAATTATTTTATCTTTAGTAATAAAATTTTAAATTTTAATATTTGAATAGTGCAGGTTGAAATGTTTTTAAAATATTTAAATGTCTTTTATTTTATTTATTTCGTAACATAATTTTAAAAAACTTACTTATTAAAGTAACTTTATAATTTTTAATAAACTTTTCATTGAAAATCAAATAAATAAAATTTTTTTAATAAAAACACTACTAACAAAAACTATTCTCAAATAAATTTTATTTAAAAATTAAACCAAACATAGACTGAGCTGTTTAATTATTTTTTTTCTTTTTAGGTGTGCCAAAATTATTGCTTGAGAAAAAGAAAAGTTTGACCACAGAAAGAGACCAATACGGTTGGACTCCACTCCATTACACTGCATATTTTGGTCGTTTGGTCACCTCAAGGCATTTATTAAAAGCTGATAAATCGCTTGCGTTTATTGCTGACAAAGATCAGAAGATGACAGCTCTTCATTTAGCAGCCGGCCAAGGGAATTATTTGATAGTATGTGAAATTATTGACCATTGTCCGGAATGTTGTGAGCTGGTTGATGACAGAGGATGGAATGTTCTTCACTTTGCTATGGTTAGTTTTTATGCTAGTGACTTGGAACGTTTGGTGGGCAAATATCCGGTAGTCAGAAATCTAATTTTTGAGAAGGATGTGAAGGGGAACACTCCTTTCCATGTGCTTGCTGCTATCTGTCCACATCCATACAATGCCGGCTATGGAATTGTCCCTTGGAAATTTGCTAAAGGTTATTATCAAGCTGTCAACAAGCAAAATATTAGTGTTGAACAAATAAATCGTTATGGATCTCCTGACCTGGAGGTACTTAATTCCTTTTTAACTCATCAATGTTATAGTTTATATATGGATATGAGTAATGATATTAGTTTTTGATTTCTGCTAATTTTTTCTAGATCTGTTGTAAAGATGTTTTTATAACAGTTATTTATTCTTGAGATTCAATTATACACATTTCTTTTGCCATGTATAAATAAAACATCATTGATTCTGATATCATATATGAAATTAATTTTCATTATGTTAATTAATAAATTGTATTGTCCAGTGCGTAGATGTCAATGCCAAGTCAATTTTTTTCCTTCCCTTTTCATCTTTTTCTTTTTTTCTATTTTTTTGCCTTTTTTCTTTCTTAAGCTTGTTTTCTTTGAGTTACATTCATAATTTGGGAAATATGATTGCAGAAAGAAATCGAAAAATTGTCCAAAGCTAATGGGAGTGGAAAATATCCAAACGGTGTCGTCAAAATGAACAAAAACAAAGAGAGTGTGATTTATTCATTTTGGAATGATTTAGATGAAGATGTCATTGGAATGGAAAAAGCAGCAGAATATCATTTGGTAGTGGCAGCACTCATAGCAACAGTAACCTTTGCCGCAGCATTCACCTTACCCGGTGGTTACAAGAGTGACACTGAAGACGGCCCAAACAGGGGCACTGCTATTCTCAGTAAAAAAACGGCTTTCCAAGCTTTTGTTATATCAGACGCCATAGCCATGGTCCTCTCACTTTCTGCTGTCTTTGTCCATTTCATTCTGTCACTTAAGTTTTTTAAAAAATTCATTTTTTTATTCGTTTTTGCTCTTTTGTTCACCTTGATTGCCATGGCAGCAATGATGGTAGCATTT
>JAEVFN010000040.1:638063-883063 GCA_030449075.1 Murraya paniculata
AAGGATAGCCCAATTGGATTGCTCTATTGCAGTGGAATTAAGAGGTCAGGGGTTTGATTACAAGGGATATATTTAAATTGGGCAATGGTATAAAAAAGGAAAAAGCCCCATAACACGCGTGAATACATATGACTAATGAGGGAATAATAAAGTCTGAGCGAAGGAGAAGGGCCATCTTCACTATGGGGAAGGTAATATTCAGAACAGAAAACAGGACGTTGATACTGGAACTAAATATATTCTCCAAACAGAAGCACATCTGCCTTTCTTATATCAGCATTCACGGGTACTCAAATAAATCGTAGATTAAGCTACAACAAATTCAGCAATCACAGTAAAATACTTAACGTGCTGTTTAAATTTACCTGTAGCTTGCACCAAACGCCATGGAGGAAGAACTGAAACAGGTTCCATTGGCATCTGCAAACACTTATCCCAATATGCATCAAAAGTTGTAAAAGCATTTCCTCTCTCATCATATATCTCCCAAGGTTCATATAACAAATCTCCATTATAACTTTGCACTGAAATACCAAGCTCTACCAGCTTTTCTTTGATGCTGTGATCACGAACAAGCGACACAGGATCTGGGATATGGTAAAAAGTAAAGCAAAAAATGTTGAAAAAATCAACAGTTAACCATGTTATAACAATTCAGTAAAAGAACAGTCCTACTACAACATTCCTCCAAGGCCCAATACAGAGCAGTCCTTATGAACTAAGTTGTGGCTTAGATTTTAAGAATCTTTAAACACATTTCAATCCACTTATTCCCATCTCTCATTTTTTTCAATGAAAGGTACAAGATACCAGCATGTTTCGTTTTCCTTTCTTTTTTCTCTTTTTTTTAAACCAGGGCACAAGGTATAAGCAAGGACTATAAAAGCTCAAAAAATGATCCTCTCCTTTGAAGAGACAAAACAAAAGAGAGGGAATAAACAGTACACCATTGATAATCCTTTACAAATTTCAATGAATACATCCCTTATCCTGCTATATTAATAGATTTTCTTCAAATTTACTTTTCACATGTCTAACTCAAGAGTTGCATACACTTTGTACAGCAACACTTTGTTAATACTTTCATACCAAGTTAGCAACTGCTTAAAGAAGAAATATGCTTTGTTTAAATTTCATTTTAAGGACAAAAATCAGCAATATCATATGGTTGTCACCAGTGTTGGGTTAATATTCTTAGGTCTTTCATTCTTTATTGAGCAGATTTTCAGTATCACCATGATATTCTATATTATTCTCCAATGGCAACCATGATTCTCATATTCTTTCATCCATTTCTTTTTCCTAAACCAAATTCATTTTTGAATATTCAGAAATCGAAGGCCATACTTTTCTCATTAATTTACTGAAGTTTCTAATAACTAGCATTTAGAGGCAGAACTGACAGATCTCTTACCAATTATTTAAGTGCTCTAAAGGAAAAATAACAAAACAAATCGCAATTATCTGCCAGAAGCTTGTAATATGATTATAAGCTCATCATATCCTTAATTTAAACCGTAACGATTTCCAATTCAACTTCAATACAGAAAATATATTTAGAATGACAAAAATAATGTGCAGGATTTGGCATAAAAATTCAAATTTAAATTACATATTAGCAAAACGAATTCACATCATTGAGATTTGAATAAAGTGTAGAACATACCATAAAGATGGTTGAATACTACTTTTGTCGCCTTAACGGCGCTGATACACTCCAAAAGAGCAGCAAGAGTACTCTCGGTTTTGAATAGCACAAGTTCAGCACCAAGAGATTTTAGTGATTGTCCCAAGTAAGAAAGAGACTGCTTCAGCCACCACCTTGATACTCGACCTGGGTAGAATTGTCCTTCTTCTTTAGGGCACCATATATAGACAGGAAAAACGCTACCATCCTTTGCAGCAGAAGCTAATGCAGGATTGTCCTCAATCCTAAGATCCCTTCTAAACCATACTATGGTCCTATTGCTACCCATATTCACTGATTCAGATCCCTTCAGCAACAAAACTAAGTACTAAATATCACTGTGCTCTTTTTATATCACTACCCTTGTTCAATCTAAAACTAAGAACACTGACAAAGAACTTATTACTCACGTCTTAAACCTCACGTTTGGTTAACCAGTTCGAAAGATACCTAACCAAAGAGTCAACTATCGGACCTGGGATATGGCAGAAAGATCAAAAGATATATTTGGGAAATTCCCAGTTAAGCTTTGGAAGTCTTCACGTCAAGTTGAAATAAGGGCAACTTTTTAAAATTGGTTCTAAACAATAAATTCCCAAACAAACAGCCCTTTAAAGCTCTTCCACAAATTCAACCCAACTCTGTGAATCAAAGATATTTCAACCTGTTGATAAGTCCAATCAAGCCTTCCCTACATGTCTCACCTGTCCAAAATCCCACAAGACAATCCCAGTACTTCACAAATATCTCCAGTTCATGGACCCTGAACCCTGATATACTGCTAACACAAAAAGCAACCCAAAACTCACAAACAACTCCTTCAAAACTCACAAGATATAGTCATTAAAAGCATGGACAGCAAATTTCTTTATACAACCACAAGATCAGATTTCATGTGAATAAATAACAAGATAGATCTAAAACCTACCACAATGATTCCATAATAATTCACATTAAAGAATGATATCTACAAGCAACTACAACTGGAATATCAACTATATCAACACTGGAAAATATATCTATATACCCAAAAATAACCAAACAGATACAGAATTGGGAATACCAAACTAAAAGGGTTTTCAGTAAAGTGCACCAAGTCCTAATTTTGACTAGCTATATCAGACACAATATAATACCAATTTAGCTAGTGAAAAAACACAGCAGCCCCACATAAAATTACTGAGGATTTGGCGCCCCATAATATTATAATATGTTTATTACATTATCAACAGTGAAGTTCCTTAGAAGAAGTGGGAACCGAGAAGTGCAAAAAAACGTGTCATTGTCACGTGGGCTAATCGGCTAAGGTGATAGTGATACTGATAAATGATAGTGGTGGGAGACAGAGACATATCTTGTTTACTTTGTGGATCCAATGTAAATCTTGAAGATAAGATCTCCTCTATTCTTTCTCACTTTGCATGAAGAGTGAAACAAAACAACCTTAGCCTCTAGAATCTGCTTGTTCACTTTTAGATTACTATTCTTTTTGTTCTTTGCTTCACTTTTCTATTAGAGATTTTTTTTTTTTTTTTTTTTTTGAGATGTCCTATTGGAGAATTATTGATATGCCTGATTCCATATGCGATATTCCATTACAACAATTGTAAACGTTTTTCTCATTCTATGCGTAGAAGATTTAAATAATAGTTTAATTTGCTTACAGAGTTTGACAGAGTAATTTTCCGAACTAGCCATCAAATTTGAAACTATAAATTTGGACTTCGCCAACTTCCATCTTTCGAAAAGAAGATTTGGGGAAAAAAAAATTGTTTACAAGCTGAGATCATTGCAGTTTGACAAAAGATCAAACTGATTTAAAAAATAAATACCTAAAAGAACAATTACCAACTCTATGTTCACAATCCTCAAAAATTAATGGTAATGATAGCAGTTCCTATTGTTGATTTTTATTCTTTGTTTAGGTTCAATTAGGCAACTCTCTTGGTCCAGGATTCCCAATTGGATAATTTCCAAGCTGATTTATATACTAACAAAAGCATGACTGGCTTTGATGGAAGGTGAGGCATACCCTTTTCTTTACTCAGTTTCAGAATTCAGTTGTTCAGGAAATGGCAGCTAATATTTTTTTTTTTCCATCCTACAACTGATCTATGAACCACATTCACTGATAGCCGGAATTACGAGCACAAGGCCACTTGATCCTTCTGGAAAATGATGTGACCAAGGACTCCCCCGTGGGCTGGCAATGGGTCAACTTTATCATAGTACAAGCTCAAGGATCTCAACAACCGGAAGTTCTAACGAGAATCCAGACCATTTAGAGAATACCCATTTCATTAAAAAAAGTCGAATAGCATAAGTATCCACAACCATATCCAATTTCACCTGAGAAGCATCATGGCAATAGAGAGCCCATGTCCTATGGCATTGAGGTGCCTCAGCCATGAGCTCATCATCAGCCTTCTCAGGTGCTGATTATTTAACAATAGCTATATGTACTATGTGCCACACAAATACTGCAACCAATTGGAAGACAGTTCTTGCCTTCAGACCGCAAATGCAGTCTCAAGGTAACAAATTCTTTCACTTGGGTGAATTCTCAGCGTGCACGGTCTCTGATCACCTCAAGATCCATCTCTGTTGGGTCAGTTGCCTGGATTTCATAGTGGATGCCCTCCAGCTCCCTCCTGAACCTGTCCTTTGATGTTGCATATAGCATCTTAGCTCGGATTCGGGACACGTCAGGAGACCTGACGGGAAATGTCAAATTGGAAGTCATAAACCAAACGTATGAGGGAGATGCAATGATTCTTTATTCCAAGTAAAGATTATAGAAAAACTTACTAGTAGAATAACAAATATTTTAGTCCAACTGTCCATAGCAATTAAGTTTGGAAAAGTTCATTAACACTTGAGATCAAATGAAACAAAAAAGAAGCAATTCCTTTTCTTCCTAGTCCTGGCCTTGCTCCAGATCTCGTCTATGTTAAAAAGAAAATTGACCTCAGCAGAGACTACAAAATTCAAACACCTCCAGTTCCCTCCTTTAATTCCTTATCCCAACGAAGACTAGTTATAAATTCCACTAAAAAAAAAAAGAGTTGTAGGTAAATACAACACATATATTATCAACATCTTCAACCAGTAGTATTTCTCGTAAGGAGGTACATTTCAACTAATTTAATCCCCTATAGAACTCACTAACAATAGAGACAGAGTTGTGATTAGAGCTACTGCAGAAAAACCATTAGCATAAGAATTTAACAAAGGAACATAAGGCATTCACGTTGGAAAGAAGCTCAAACTCTGGGCTTTCATTTCAAAAATTAACTAAAATCACATAGCTTTTAGAAACTTGATTAATAAAAGCACATAAACCTAAACTCGTCAAGCAAACACAAAGCAGATTTAATCAGTAAGTTGAAATAAACACATACCATGCAATGAAAAAGATCTTGCTCTTCTGACAATTCTCCGAGGTCACAAAATCAAAGTCATAAACTGCATAACGACAGTCATTATCCGGCAAAGATGCAGTGAAATCCTCATAGCTCTCAGCTGGGCCTCCAGTCTTTTCAACCACAACCTCCTTTTTCTTCTCATCAATCTTAAAAATCACATACCGGTGTACTTTCTTCCTCTGCAACTCTAAGTACGTGCTCTTGCTGTGATCAGCAACTCCCATTCCAGAAGTTGCATTGGTCTGACAACCAAACCCAAATGTTATAAACATAAATATCATCATTAAAGAAATTCCCCCAATGAGCTACCTCACCCACCATATAACAAGCAGCCATTTACATAACACGGCACAATTCTATAACTAGCCTTGAATTAACAAGATGTTGGTCACCATGAAGTGAGCCACCCAAAAGATCATTACTCTAGCGTTCATATCTTTTAATCACTTCAAATTTTGCAAATCCCAGATCATAATAAGTATACAATTTGCGGCCCAAAAACTGGAATTGCATTATCTGAGAAACGAAATAAGAAAATTTATCATGCAAACACATGCTCAAGTTATATGCTACTACAAAACGCCATCAAATCAAAGAACCAAACTCTATAGGCTAAACAAAATTGAAACTTTACCACTACCCAGGAACCAAAATGTTGAAAATAATATAAAAACAAACTAGAATACGAAAAGCGTCCTCTAAATTCATATATGTTACCAGCAAATCAAACAAAAAATATATATAATATCATAATGGAGCAAAAAAACAACTTGAAAAATAAACTAGCGCAAGTGAAGTCAGATCTATAGAAACAGTAATTTAAAAAAATGAAAAAAAAAAAGACTTACCCCTCTGAAAGACATGGCTGCTTTGAACAGATTGTAAGAGAGAAAATTAAAAAAAAAAAAAAAAAAAACCAAAGAGAGAAAATTAAAAATTGTTTTTATTTTAAAAGTCTAGAAGATTCGTGTTTTCAAAGGAAAGAAAAAGAAAAGGTGATGGAAAGAGGCGTGTCGTGTCAGTTCTTTTCTGACGGTGACCGCCATTATTCGGTTCCGGTGGGTCACTCCCACGGGGTTCTAATTTCACCGTCAAATTTTGTGGGGACTGTCAGATTTGTAACCGTGAGATTTGAATGTACGACACTCAGATGTTTTGTATGCGTTCCACGTGTTGAGAAGACATCACATACGCGAGAAGCGGTAGGATGTCTGCACGTGTACAAAATAAAATTATTCTCACATCATGATATAGATCGACGGTGATTAGCTTATGGAATTTAGAAGGTCCAACACGCAACTATAGTATGCCCTCCAATAGCTTAATCCATTTTGTTCTTACAATTACCCCAATCCAAACACAGCCTAATGACCCGACATCCAGCACTCGTCAGCCGAAGCGAAATTTTCACTCTCAAATTTCCCAAATTAAAAACTCGTATTTTTGAGCTTTTAATTTTTAAATCACAACGTTCGATTCCGTTTTATCGGAAATTCAAAATTCCCCGCGAAAATGAATTCCCCTGGTAACCTTTGATTATAAAAAATAAAAAAATAATAAAAAATAAAAAAACCCTAGATTTCCTATCTTTGTAATTCCTTAGATAAAAATAAAATTAAATCCACTGCGAAATTCTGAATCTTGTTAGTAGCCGTCACTATAAAATATTTTGGGATTTTCTCATCCTTTTTTATTGAAAAAAAAAATGTCTTTAGGGCAGCACAGAGGGAATTCAAATCCCGCTGCCACTCTTGCAGCTCTCGTTAGCAAGAGAAGCAGGTTCCAAGATGAGCTCCGTAATATTGAAAATCAGGTAAATTTTTGCTCTGTTTGGTTTCCAGAAAATGAATGGAAAAGGAAAACTAAAGAAAGTTTCTTTTTATTTTTTTTATTTAATCTTGAACTGAAGATTTCTTGTATTTTTTTTTTTTCCTTTTGGTTTATGATAGGTATATGAGTTAGAGACAAGTTACTTGCAAGATATGGGCCAATTTGGAAATGCATTCAAAGGTTTTGAAGGGTTTCTTTCTTCTGGCAAGAACACTTCAAAGTAATTGCCTTTTATTTTCCTTTACTTATTCTTGTTGCAATTTTGTATTTGTGACTGTGGATACATGTTTGATGGTTTCTTTTATTTTGTTAATTTGTCAGTATTTACATTATTGCCAGGGAAATTTTAGAGATTTTGGATGTAGTGATGTGTACATTGAGAAGCTTGGCTTTTAAATTTTTCTTAACTGAATCATCTCAATTAAAGCTGAAACTGAAGTTTAATCCCTTTTGTATGTATGTAGATGATGTGGTTTGGCTTCTAAAATGTGCTTCCATTCTAATTTAAATTTTAATTTAGATCTAAGTTGAAAGTTGTTTGTTCGCCCAAGTGACTGTAGGTTAAATCCTGGAACTTCCTCAGACTGGTGAAGGGAAGGATTATGGAATAGTGAATCCCCTTGACTTACAATTAACTCTTGGAATCATCGGTTAAGGGGTGTCCAGACAGCCATAAGCTTCATTGTGATAAAAAATAGGTAGTTAAATGCACCGGGGAGGGGAAGAGAAGGTCTCTGTTGATGAAATTTTCATCAAATTATTAGGATGGCTGTTAGTAAGTGCACCAAATCACGAGTGTTTAATCATTCATTTATTTTGTAAAGACATCTATTGAATGCTATTGATTTCCTCTATCAAATTTTCTAGTCTGACTTTACTGGGCTTTCTTTTATCTTGATAAATCTTTAATTGTTGTTGTAGCTTCAAGAGGCCTAGGAAATTACAGCCTGAAGATAGAATCTTTTCTTTGTCCTCAGTTACCTCACCTGCGGTATGTACTAAACCATTGAGTGATGATTACTTGCCTTGGAACGTTGATTCCTTTTCCAATGACGTGTGATATCTGTTATAGAAACATTTATTTTGCTGGTGTTAGAAAGCCACATGTTTTTCCTTTTCTTTTGCAGATTCATGCAACCAATGTTCTGTATTATTGAAAATTTTACCTCACAAATGTATTCAACTCAAAAGGGATACTTTTCTGCATAATTAGCACCCTCCAGTATATGATAACTGGCATGTTATAAAGGGATAGCTGTATCGCTTCAGAAAAAATGATGTATTGTATGCAGTTTGAACCTTACTAGTTCTATAACTTAATATTCATTGTTTCATAAGTGCGACTTTTTACAAAGGCATTTGGCGGTGTGCGGGCTACCAGTTTCCGTTCACAAGGGCTGAAGATGACCATACATTACTACCATTGTCTTCACTATCACAAGACAATTATCTCCATTTCCAGAAGCTGGTATTGTTATTAGAAAACATGTCCACTTAATGTCTTAATGGAAATTATTCTCTAGATAAACATCATTATCCCAGAGGAATTCATAGAGTTCAGAAGATTTGAATGGTTTATATTTGATGCTATTACTCATGCAATTGATGATAGACTAATATTTTCATATTAATTTAATGGTCCTGAGGGATCTGATATTTTTGTGTTCGACTGAAAGACTGATCAATGGTTTATATTTGATGCTATTACTTATGTGATTGATAATAGACTAACATTTTCATTATAAATTTACGTTGCTGTGGGATCTGATTTTCTTGTGTTCAACAGAAAGACTAATCAATTGTACTAACTGTGGTCCCTTCCTAATTCAGGGTATTAATTGTTGTCACTTCCTAATTTATTTGTAAATTGCAACGCTTTGAAGCTATATTAATGTGAAACCTTCTGTCCTACCAGATGTAAGCTTTATATATTGAAATCTGCTGCTTTAACTAACTATTTAAGAAGTGGCCGTTTGCCTTTTTTCTGGTTTATAATGTTCATTCTGCATCTTTTATTTTTGTCCTTTCCCCCATCAGAATTTTTAGTTGTGGCATATTGTCATAAGGAGGCTGCATCTCACCTGTTAATGTAATTGACGCATCCAGATTCAACAAGACTGGTTTGTTCACTTTGTGTTCTTTGTGTTTAGGCTGAAGAACTTGGAGTTAGGCGTGATGGTAAGCCCATATTTATTATCTTACAATTTGCGTTTCCTTGATAGCAGTAAATTGATGACGGTATCCCAACTCTTGGTTTATTGCAGATGGTAGATCCGATTATGGCGCTGGTAGGTCTAAGGGTGGAAACTTACCTTCTATTGGACAGTAAGTGCACTTTTCATTTTGACTGCTGTTTTAACTGGATTATGGTCAGACCCGATTCGAACAAATAAATTTATATTGTAGAATGTAGTTGCCTAGGTGAATCTGTGGTATGCTTTACCAATCGAAGGAGGATAACCGGGTGAGTTTGGTGGTAAGTGGAGATGAGAATTGGTGAGGAACAAAAGTGAAACCTGTGAGCCTTTGAACCACTCGAAGCCTGCAAAAATGGAGCAAACCAAGGTTAGAGGTGGAGCCGGTGGTGGCTGGTGATTTTTCCTCCATTTTTGCTGGTTTTGAGGAGTTCAAAGGCTCGTGGGTTTCACTTTTGTTATTGTCCCTCACCTATTCTCATCTTCACTTACCACCAAACTCATCTAGTTATCCTCCTTCCATTAGTAAAGCATACCTCAGATTCGCCTACGCAACTATTCTCTACAGTATAAATTTATTTGTTCTAATCAGGTTTGACCAAAATCCTGTTAAAACAACTACCAAAGTTTTCTGAGCACTTATCTTGAAGAACAAGTATAACTAGGGACGAAGAAATTTGATATTGCTGTTAAGAATGTGGGTGCTAGTTGGTGTTCTACTAGTAAAACTTGGGTTTTGAAGTTCAAATCTTGCTAAAATCAGGGATGGTGAGGGGTTTAGTGTATATATTGATTTGTGGGTATTAGTTGGTTCAGTCAACCGGCAAAACTTCTTTATTGTCCTTTGTGTTTTTTTTTTTTTTTTTTTTTTTTTTAAATAATAAATATATATATATATAGAATTGTTTAAATGTGCTTATATCTCACAAACTTGAAAATCACTTATCCATCCATTAAATTACAACTAATCAATAGAAAAACCACTTTAGGGGTAAACCAAAGAAGGGAAGAATGGCATCAACACCAAGAGATGGGAAGAGAAACAGGCCAACAAGTGAACCAGACTTTGATGATGAAGATGATCCGGATATGATCTCGAGATGACTTTCATGGGACAACTTGTAGTGTAACGTGAGACTAATGATTAAGAGAGAATGTGTTGTTGTTGTTGTTGTTGTCGTCGTCGTCGTCGTGTAGGTAGCTTTAGTGTTTAGGCCACGTTGACTAGCATTCTTTAGGATGGTTGTATTGCATATGCACCATGCTATGAGCCTTGAGATTCTTAATTTATTTCGGTACCTATTTTCACCCATTTGTACTCAATGCTCTATCAAAATCATGTTTCCATTCTTTTGTAATATCAGTTTACTAAACTCCAACTATATGAACTTTTTTCAATGATTATTTAATCCTTTTGGTCGCAAAGACAGTTGCTTCTTGAGCTCCACCTACATTTTTTCCCCCTATATGTTATAAATATATTCTTGAGAAGCTACCCCCCTTGTTTTTAATTGAATATTTGCTTATCAAAGGGGCGGGCAACATGAATTTTGTAAAACAGTACAATTTGATCGGCTGCCGTTAACGAGTGATCAAGGTGACTATTCATTTCATTTTCTCCTTTAGAAACATGATATGATATCTTATCCCTAATTAATCCTCGTGTTCTTAAAAATGAACTAATTCATCTCTGTCGTTACTCACATGTCTTGATTCATTATTTTCCTTTCCTCTTTTCTTTGGCGATTAAGAAATTTTGTTTTCATTGAGAAAAATGAGAAAGTGAAATTGATGCATGCATGTGGACTTACTGGGGGGACATGGATTGATACGGCGAACCAAAGTCTCTCTTTTTCCGGCTTTGGATTGTTGAAAGTGAATTGCCCAACGAATCCCTATCATTAATCGATGATGATTATTGAACTCATTTAATCATATATTTTAAGAAAACCATCTGTTGATTACGGGATAGTTAGATGTTAAAAGTACAATAGTCATTCAAAAATTCTGACAATAGCTTTGTATCACTCATTATTTTCAGTAGCTCTTCAGTTAAATTAATAGGTATCTCGTCATTAGTCGTCTCATTAGATTTGAACGAAAATTTAGAATAATTATTTGTGATATATATATATATATATCTAGACACACACGCATATATATACATATGCGTTACGATGATTTCATAATCATAATCCTAGAACCATGCAGTATGATGATAGAGATTTATCCAACTATGAAAAATTGTTTGATAACTACTCGGCACATAATGATAGAGATTTGCTATGCTGAATCGAGGAGAACATGATTTAAATTGTTTCCTTTAATATGTTACCCTAGCAAACACATGGGAATCGCTTTTAAATTCTCCTTCAGCTTTTGTGTTGCTTAAAAACAGCTGAATTGCCGACGAATCCAAAGATCTTATGTCCCAAAGAAAGGTAAGTAAAATGATCATTAAAAAACCAACGACTAGTGAACAGCTATCGAGTTTAAAACTAGTTTAGTTGATAATTAAAATAACATTAAGAAAGACTGGAGCGGCGTTAAGAGCGTTAGATGAATTGGTTAATTACTTAATTATATAGATTAAAGCTCGGTAAGATAATGTTTAGAACTTGCTAACTCTTATCTGCTCATAAAATTTAGTGTAAGAAAAGTTAAAAAAAAAATTAAGAAAAGTTTTCAATGCGTACGACTGAACAAATACGCATGGTATGAACAGCAAGTAATCAGGACAAAAGTCACAAAACAGATTACAAGAAAATTTTGTACGGATATGGATTGTTTTATGAAACGTGCGTATAAATTTGTCTACTTGATACAAAAGTTAGCCCAAAAAATTGACTCGGACCGAAAGTATGTGGTCGGTCTGTCATGCAGGACAGATTGCTACTTCTTTCATCGCCGACACTCCAAGTTTCGGACGAAAATATTGACAGGTCGGACGAAAACATTGGCGTGATTTCAATATGTTTAACAGCTCACTTCCAGTATTCATTGTCCATCAATAATCTGTTTTTTTTTTTTTTTGTTGTTTTGAAAAAAAAAAAAAAATATATATATATATATATATATTAGAAAAAAATAATCTTGGCAGTAGGCAGGGAGGAATGATAATGGGCACCGTTCTTTATAGATTTGCCATTATTAAATCTGTATTCGCATAAAATTTAATTATTGAATTCTCCCACAACTCATTGTTGGTTTTAATTTTTTTAAAAAAATTTACCATTGTGGGTTTTGATAATTGCTGAACTCGTAATAGTATATGATGGATTTTTTGTGAGTTTCCACATTTAAAATCATAAATGTTAAAAATGCTTTTAATAAAACCTCAAATATTAAATTATATAACTCATTATGTAAATTTATAACGATAACCTAAAATTTCACACAAAATACTTAATTCAAAATTTAATCAATGTAAATGAAAATTTATATGTATAATTCAAATTTTAATGAGTATATAATAATCCATAATTATATAATGAAATTAATTTGTATATAAAAATTATAATAAGTATCAAAATTATTAAACTTCTAAAAAAATAATTAAAAAAAGTGCAGGCATGGATATTCGCTGAATATTTGGCATATACTAAACTTGCCCGCAAGCCTGTGCAGGTTTTAAATTATGATACCAAACTCATCCATAACCCACAAAATTACTCGTAGCGAGTGAATTTGAACGAATTTACAGGTATCATTGTCATCCGTCGCAGCAGACAATCTATACAAATGGTTTTATATTACACAAATAACTACCACAGAGATTAATTATATAAAAATGCAAGTTGCAAGGCAATTTCTTTGTATCTTTAATCAATCGTAACTTTTTGAAGGATAATGAGTGCTGATTTTCTTTTTAAAGCAGCAATTAATTATATATTAAACAACATTGATAATATCCCATGTGACCATCCATGAACAATAATGCATTACTCTTCAAATTCATTTTACATTGGTGAAACCGAGCAGCCTAATTAAATTATACTGCAAGGCAATCTCTCTGTGTCTTTACCCAATTCTAACTTTTTGAAAGGTTAACGATGAGACTGGATTAAAAAAATCTTCCAAATTCATGTACATCGGTAAAATCGGGCATATTTAATTTTAACATGGGTTTCTTGTTGACCCATTGATGATACTGTCTCTTATGTGGTTGGATAATCATATTACATTCATACGATAATGATCTATTTTCCCTGTAGATCATGTATTTTTAAATAATATCTTCAACACGGCTGAAATAATAATATTCTAAGCGTGTTTGAATTGAAAATCACTACAAGATAAGTTGACTAATAAATTACGTACTTAAAAAATTAGCTGTAAGTTGACTCGCAAGTTGTAATGTGGGTAGTTTTTATCGAATATACGTTTTAAAATCATAAAATTTGATACTAGTTTTTACTTTTAAATTAATCTATGTATTAAAATTGAACCTACGAGATACAAAAGGATATATGTCGGCATCTGATATTATTTTTCATGGTACGTAATGGATGACATCTATGTTCAACTTGCTACTTTTCCGCAAGTTACATATATATATATATATATATACATGGTACGTAATGGGTGCCATCTACGTTCAACTTGCAACTTTTCCGCAAGTTATATATATATATATATAGTAGTTTTCTAATCAGGGATTCCTGACTTTATCAGGGATAAGGTAAAAGATAAAAAAAACACAGACTCTAATGTATTTTTTTTTTGTCTTTTAATTTATCCCTGACTTTAATAAAGTCAGGGATCCCTGACTAAAAAACTACCCATATATATACACACACACGAGATTATATTTAGTTTTTCTTAATTTATTATTGTAGCATTCATTACATACACACCTCCAAATCATCCCTTTATGATCATAATTTTAAACACAAGTTGAAATGAATCACAATCGAAATTGGTAAGGAGATTGACGCCTAAACTAAGATTTTGTTATAACAGAAGTTATCTAACCAACTAATTATACATATGTCACTCTTAATTCATTGAGTGGTGGGTACTTATTCTTGAGGTTGCTGTGTGAATTATGGAAGTTGATTCTCATACTACGCCATCACCGAAATTGAAATTTGTTCAATTTCAGTACATTTATGATTGTAAATTCAGACCTCAACTCATGTCCTTTGTCGGCATAATTTAACACTAGCTTCTTGAAATGAATCGCAATCGGAGTTGTTACGACTGGAGATTGACACCTAAACTATGATTCTCTAACCAATTAAACTGTATACTCTTCTGCATGTCACACTTTGGTTTGAACGGAGAGCACCTATTCGCCTCATTCTCGAGGTCGATGGTTAGAGTCTTCTCCTGTGTGCTAAGAATGATATAATATTGATTGAAATAAAATAATAAATTAAATGACTGATTGTCTCCATCTTAATTATGGATTAAAAAAATACAGATTGTCAATCAACAATCTGTGCTAATCAATTATTATTCTCAAATTAAGTTAATAAAAATTATTTCTTTTTTTAATGTTGCAAATACTTTGTATAAATTGAGTATTTGTGCTCACGAATCAATAAGAGTGAAATTTATCATTTTTATATTGCTTCTGAAAAATTTTCTAAGGTGCAATTGATTTTTTTCAAGTAATTAGTCGTGGATCTAGCTCGTTCTAGCCTTGAATTTTTCATATTAGTCCTTGCAAAGCTAATTTAGTAGGTTTAAATTTCTGTAGATTTATGATTGCATTAAAAAATAAATATTTACACTTCAATTTATCCGCATACCATTATGGCACGACAAATACTATCAGCTGATATGATCAACTTTAAAAATATGTAGACATTTTTTGGCCTTTAATTATAGGCTATGACATAACAACAACAAAAATAAATCTAAATATGCTATTTTCATTTTTACATGTAACCCACAATAAACTCAAAAGCAGTTACTTATGATCTCTCGTTTATTTTACATGTTACTTTTCTCTTGAATTAAGTGACTATTTTTGAGTTGTTGTAGGATATATATATTAATAAATAATGTATATTAGCAGCTATCTGTTTCATGATATGCGTCAGCTCTCGAGTTGCATGTTCACCCAAAGGCAAGAGGCATTCAAAAATTACACTAAAAGAAACGACATTGTTTTTTCCGAGGTACCTTGCATATTTTGACGTAATATACTGTTCTTGTCTATCCATATAATTATAATTATATATAAAAAAATATAGGAAATTCCTGTATTGAAAGTGCTTTAAGTTAAAGAATCTCTTATATAGCTATTTGATCTAAAGTTGAAATAGTAATTGGTTAGATTCAATGGCTGTAAGACAAGCTCTAATTTAGAGCAATTCCAATTTATATATTAGAGAGTGTTAAAATTTGGACAATACTATATAAGATTTAATATAAAACTGATCCCAATAAAGATTTTTTTTTAATAACATGAGATTATTACTTAGATTACAACTCATATTACATGAGATTAACACTGATATATTTATAATCAGATAATTATTAGGACTAGTTTTATATTAAATCTTATATAGTATTACCTATATTTTAATTTCTTCTAATATTCGAGGGACGTCTACTCTACCCATATTTCGGAAGGGTCTTTACTCAATTAATTTCTATAATTAAGAACCTCTATAAAACTTTGTAGAGGCTCGAACCGCTACTCTCACAATTGAGATTAACGATATATGCAGCTTTGCCGCTCGTTCAAAAGACGAGTGGTTATATATAAAGATTAACGATACAATCAAATCATTTTAATCCAATTTCAGCTTTTAAGGGGATATATCTCATATGAAAATTAGATTAAGATTTTAGGCAAGAAATTTATAGACATGATAAAAAATAAGAGTTTGAAATTGAGTGTAATTAAATGAGTTTACGCAATATTATTTCTGATGTCGTGTCAAAAAAACTACTCGACCCAAAAGTTTAAAATGATAGATAAGAGCATGATAATAATATCAAAAACAAATCTGAAGATAAATCACAAATCCTAATGAACAAACTTGACCATCCTCAGTTCCCTGTTTCCCTAATGTCCGCAAAACAAAACCATGTACAGGTGGTGTTTGATCCCTGTTGTTAATTATTTAGTAATTATTGTTAACTTACTATAAGAGCACGATCAAGATGTATAAAAGAAGAGATACCTCATTTATCAATCTACTTAATTTTATTAAGAGTATCAAATTAATTTGAAATTTCTTCACCCACATCAAGAGGATCATTAATGCACACACATCAAAGATTAGTAATATATACAATGAACAGAAAAATATTAATTTTCTAATTTGCTTCTTATCATGGACTAATAAGTCATGAAAACTTTCATGCAACATGTATGTTACATGATATTAATATAAAGAACCGTTATTATACATAGATTATGTCAAATTATTTTGACGTTTCAGTTTTTAATTACATAATAAAAAGTATCGTTTTTTTTTTTTAAATCTTATCAGATGATAACACATAATATAATAACTAAACTTAAGTTGTAATTTAAATGTTGAAATTTCTAACACTATCATATTATTTTTTTTTTAAGTACATGCTACATTAGTTTATCATAATTGATATTCTAAATCCAATTTGCATAAATTCTGTTGAATTGAATTTTCTCTTTTTTTTTTTGGAAAGCAAAGCTTTTGTCCTTTTATGCGCATAATCAAACCATGTGTATTTTTTCCTGAAAGTTGCAATCTTTAGTCTAAATGTTTCGCTGACAGAATTGACCAGTCAATCCAGTTCACATCCAACTCATTATTGTATATCATAACTCGGCAGTGACAGTCTCACTGAATTGGTCACAAATTGGATCCGAAAAAGAGAAAATAATACATACATACATACATACATACATATCTACATATATATATATATTCATCCTATTAATTTATTATTATGATCACATTTACTTTAATTTTTATTTTCTTATATGAATTTAGTAAAAAGATGGAGTTAATTGAATCCATAATTTTGACACCCCCATTAACTTATTTATCCCTTTTTTCTCAGAATTTTTCTTTATTTTGTCTTCATTTCTTTTTCTAAATGTTTAGGCGGGCAGCCGGCAAATAAACATCCACAGGAATTAGATTCCAATCATGAAACTTGTACCATGCACTCATAATCCATTTGAAATGACTTTTAATGGAGGCATGGACTTTCATATAAATTTATTTTATATAAATTGAGGTACTGTATAAAATTTAATTAATTAAATTCTTAAAAATTATTAGTTCATATGATTTATTTTTATTATTTTATATTTTTTATTAAATAAATAAATTTATTCCACATCAATTTATAAAAAAATTTGTAACCCCATCAAAACTCGTGACTTTATATCAACAGTTATCATTATGAATCACATCTTGCTACGGGCTTTAAAAATCCTTAAAAAAATTTTTACAATAAAAAGTAGCTCACATGTACTCATGATTATAATCTATTCACACTCTCTTACTTTTATACCTTGCACAAAAGAACAAAAGAAGAAGCAAGCAGACTTGTAATCAGGGGTGGACCTAGAACTTTATATTATTCCGGGTTAAATTAAAAAATTTATATTTTTAAATGAGCACAAAAATTCGTAAGTAAAAAAAATGTGAAAAACATAAAGTAATTCAAATATAAAAATATTAATTTTCAATTATGGAATATGACATTGTAACCGA
The DNA here is from genome assembly GCA_030449075.1 of Murraya paniculata. Classification (NCBI taxonomy): domain Eukaryota; kingdom Viridiplantae; phylum Streptophyta; class Magnoliopsida; order Sapindales; family Rutaceae; genus Murraya; species Murraya paniculata. The sequence continues at coordinate 655,873 of JAEVFN010000040.1, forward strand.
CAATAACGTGTAATTATATAAGATTAATACATCAATTAAGAATTACAAGCTAAAATAAATCAATCAATTGCTATGCTGTTGTTTGTAATTTCTGGTTTTAAACAAGGTGAAAGAGTATCTTCTTTCGAATTTTTTTGCCTTATTAAAGAGTGTTATCAAACCATCATTCTATAAAGAGAAAATAGGGGATTTTATGAGGTTTATTCAGATATAAAAAAAATTATGTTAAAATTTTCAATGGAATCAATTGAGATTTGAGAATTAAAGACAGCGACGGAATTATAAATTCTTGTATAAATATTAAGCAGATCAAATATTGCCCTTCTTTCTTTTTTTTTCTTTTTTTTTTCCTTTTAGCATACAATTCCGGGTCCTAATTTTCGGAGACTTATCATCTTTAAACTATTTTTTTTTCATGTCATAGATGAAAATAAAAAAATCAAGATAGTCTTATTTTGAAAACATGAAAGGGTTACTGTCGAAAATTGATAATTTTTTTTAATCTTTTTTGGCGGCTGTCCTGCAGCAGCATCATAATTTAGCTTGCTTCACTCACTCATATACAATAATAATTTCTTGAGACCAATATGCGTGAGATTCTTTTGTCCATTATTTGCATTGGTCGCTTTTCTAGCATTACGGGTCATAAAGCACCGAGGAGGTCTTACGTGGGACGGATACATCGTATCGTCTGTGTGTCCATTCAATCAAATTTTGACCCTGTACGTGTGCTCTAAATCATTTGTAACAATAAACCCGATTGACTGCAAACAAGACTCGAGTAAACTAATCCCATTTCTGGGAACCTACGTATGCTGTGTTGAATATACGATGACGATGATTTTTTAATATTTCTGTCTTGGACTTTTCAAGGGAGACACTGTGGAATAACATTTTCAAGCATAAATAGCCACCCCAACAAGGCATTCAAAATCTGTATATATGCAGATAAAGGGACCAAGAGAGTACCCATTGAATTTCTTCTTTCATTAGTTCCACTATACTCGAAAGAAATTAATAAGATGGGGAGAGCTCCTTGCTGTGAGAAGATGGGATTGAAGAAGGGGCCATGGACTCCTGAAGAAGATAGAATTTTAATCGCCCATATTAAAAAATACGGCCATCCCAATTGGCGTGCCTTACCGAAGCAAGCCGGTGAGCGACATATATAATTCAATTCCAATATATGAAGAGATCTCTATATAGTATTAGTTGAAGTATTAGTTAATTTTCCTAATTGGCTTTCAATTTTATTAATTCTTCAGGTTTGTTGAGATGTGGAAAGAGTTGCAGACTCCGATGGATAAATTACTTGAGGCCTGATATTAAGAGGGGAAACTTCAGCAAAGAAGAGGAGGAAACTATCATCAACTTGCATGAAATGTTGGGGAATAGGTATGCATCGATCATTCGATCAAATATCTCAATTCTATTGTTCATTAGCAGTAACTTCAGGGACTTGCCAGAATGGTTTTTGAGTAACTTTTCATTTATTCTGCCAAGCTACAAAGGTGATCTCCGTGGTGGTGGCCTCTGGAATAGAGGCCACAGAGGCGTCACGGCCTCTCAAGTTGGAAAAACCAAATTACGTTTAGCCCTTATTGTTTTAATAATTTACATTCTGGCCACCTCAAGTTTGTAAGGTTTCAGATTTCTTATAAACTTTGCTTCATTTTCTAGGTGGTCAGCTATTGCGGCAAGGTTACCAGGAAGGACAGACAATGAGATTAAAAACGTGTGGCACACGCACTTGAAGAAGAGAGCAGCAGCAGTACCGAAGCAAAACCAGAAGTCCAATGATAATAATAATAATAATTCGGATGATCACAAACAAAACTCTAAAACAACAACAGCTCATGATCATCAGTTTGCAGAATCTGCAATGTCTCCGCAGGCATCATCTTCTAGTGATGAGCTCTCCTCGGTCACTACTGGAGAAACAAATAATAATAATGATGATCAGTACTGCATGGATAATTATGTGAAAGATGATGGTGAGCAAATCGTTGACTCGTTTGATAGTTTCCCTGTGATTGATGAAAGTTTCTGGACAGACTCCGGCTTATCTGAAAATCCAAGCAATTTAATATCAGATTTTGGAGGCGGCCTTAATGAATTTTCAATTGATCATCATCATGATGACGGTGGCGGCATGGACTTCTGGTACAACATTCTTGTCACGACCGGGGCAGACTCAATAACATTACCATTTTAGAAATTTATAATTACGACAATGTGTTTTGATTATTAGTCCACTCTTTAATTTGTTCAACGTATACATATGCATGTATCATTAGAAAAATTGAGAGGCAGTTAGCTGGAATCATTCTTATCGGTGACTTATTAGAGGTGATTAGATGAGACAATAAGGGAAAGACAAATTTGACTCTCTCGCAATTTTTGTATAGTAATTGAAGAAAAGCTAATGCTATAGGTAACTTCTTGTGTTTAGAGCTGTATGTAATCCTTATTTGTCCAATACGCGTGCGTGCTCATTCTATATTCTTCAATTAATTAATGTGCACGTATTAGTTTTATATCAATGCATAACACTTCTGGCTTTGTTTATTCATGCAGTTTTTTTCTTTTGTTTATTTTTTAATATGGACGGATGATTACTATCTGTTATAGGGACAAAACGTTAGTTGTTATTCTAATTTAGAATATGTGAAGTTGACAAGAAAAAAAAAACAAGCTTATTGTTTAGTAGGCACCAGATCCCATAATATGCTCCAATGAGATTTGCGGTTTCTCTTTGGGCGTTGTTATGTTGAATCATCTCTGAGTAATATATACTACAATATATTCTCTACCGTAGCCTTTTTCGTTATTGATAATAACACAATCGTTGTAGGTATAATCTGTAACATAATTAACATTAAATGCACTATAAATAATATTTGTGATGCCTAACGTTACTCTTTAATAGGTTCTATTCAAATCCCGTGTTCAAAAGACTTCACCATTAAATATCCATGATTATCAATAGATAAAATGAATTGGTCAATTTTGCATCTCTTCTCTCACTTTGTCTTTGGTTCCTCTCTTTGATCACAAAAATCAAAACTGAGAATAAAAGCAAAGCCATGATTTGAAGATGATTGGAAAATTTAGCCAAACTGATCAGGAGACTGGGAGTGTTCTTTTTCATATCTTAAATCACGATCATCAATTTGTTTTGGGATCTCATATTTGACTAGAATAATAGATATTCTTTGTGGAGAGATAAAAAATGGCTTTAAAGTTTAATAAAGAAGATTGTTTATTATACATTTTTCATAAAATAAAGAAACAAGACTGATTATACCTACAAAAATTTTCGAGGAAACTCACTTAGGATGCAAGTGATCTTGCCTTTTTGTTGTTTTCTTCGTTGTTTCGATTATATATTGTCACTTGTTAGCGTAATAATTTTCCAAGACGAATCAAGATCTAGAAAATTCTTTTGCTTTGTGTATACTTGGGAGCAAAGCACGAAACACGAAAAACTTTATCAGTCAAGTCAATAAAACAACAATTTCCTTTCGATTAGGAACATGGTCCTTATTAGTTCTGGGCATTACTTTTTAAGTCGTGAGAAAAATCTTCAGGTTACTGCAAAATGCTAATGCCACTCTATGAAGTCTTCTCGGATGTGGGGTTTGTTTGTTCAGGCGCAATTTCCTTTCTTAGTCATTGGATTTTCGTCGGTCGTCGGCAACAATTATTTTAAACTGCTGCTGGCAAAAACTTTTCCTGATGAATGTGTTCGCGCAATGTGTGTTGCCAAAAATATGTTACATGTTATTGCGCTGCAGTTAGGCCCTAATTTATAATCTTTATCACGTGTAAATGGGAGAATTTTTATCACAGGGTGATCTTATGGCGAGCCTTCAAAACAATTGTTAAGAAAATTCTTTGGCACGTAAATTTCGTAAGCCGTTGAACATGACTTTGAAGAGTCACGAAGGTTGATATGTTTATGGGTGCTCTTAATTTCGTGATATGACGGATGCATCCTTGGAATACTAACGTTGTCAGATCTTAATTTCGTGATATGACGGATGCATCATTGGAATACTAACGTTGTCAGATTATCAGATTTTATTGACTTTTTTGTCTATTTAGCGGCACCTGGACTTATGGGCTATACCACCCTTAGGCCACCGTAATTGAACCAGTACGTCAATCTCATGCAAAACTCCATTACGCAGTCATTGATGCTGAGCAAACTCGATTACAACAGTCATTAATGCTGAGCGATGACATATTGACGCTCGCAGTGGCGGAATATGAACGCGATTCACTTGTGGAAGAGCCAAAAGATAAACAGTCAAAGTTCCACTGTTGACCTGAGGGGCTGAAAATGACTAAAAATGTGTGGAACACAAACAATTAGCGTTAATAATAGTATCCCGGAAGATGAAGTGAAGACTGAAAATATCTCTGGTATATTCCTGTGAAGTCAAGAGTCATCCGTGAAAATGCAATTGGTCGCCTCATTTTATTACCCTCTACTCTCTATTATAATGGGCTGCATAAATTACCCGCAAACAGAGACTAATTTGGCTGTGTAAGATTGTGCTCAGTAAAAATTCGCCTAATAGCAAGATATATTCAGCACGTGAGTGTACTTAAAATGCAGGTACGTTTAATACGCACAAGGAATTGCGCTTAGAAGGGAGTGTACTCAGTACAACAGCGGACTGCGCTCAACAGCAGAGTGCGCTTAGTACTGGGCCGCCTCACACAACTAGCCAGTCGTGGTGCACTCAGCGATCTACCTAGCATGGCCCAAAATTTAGAATGCCCTACAATTACACATGGACTAGAGTTTTCTAGAATTGAGAAGTCCTAGGAGATATTTGTATAAGTTATTAGGAAAGTTCAAGAACCTAACATCCAAGCTTATAAATACCCCAAGGCACTTGCCATTTTTGCGCGCGCACACACACACCACACCAATTACACACACAAACTCTCAAACTCTCTTGTAAAAAGCTCTCTTATAAATGACTCTTTTGAGAGTAATAAAATTATATTTAGTCATATTGCTCTTATTTCTCTCTTAACATTTATTGCAAGCTTTCTTGTTTAACTAATTTAAAAAATATTTTAAGTTTACTTAGCGACTTGTATGCTAGAAGTCGTTTAAGTATCACCTGCGCGCTAAACTCATCCCGTCACAAATGTTCCCAGCAGCAGATTAGATTTTAATTTAATTCTTAACCCTCATTGACTGGAGCACATACAATACAATTGCATTGCAACTGCGGTCTACGAAGATGATTAAAAAAAAAACAAGGGCGAGTAAATATCAGGTGCCCCTCTTTGAGCCAATTATCATTTGCCAGTGGAAAAAATCGAACGTCGGTTTGAAGAGGATGGCCCAGACGGCGTCTTTGAATTCAATTCTTCGATCAACTGAAATAAATAATCCAGAGATTCGGATAAAAAAAAAAAAAAGACTTCGTGTCAAAAGCAGCTACTACTACATTTTTTTCAGTTAATGTTGAAGTCCAAGCAACAAATGTAAGGCGGCTGATTATCTCACACTAATTTTTGGGGGATGCAAAAACTAATAAAAGAAAATGTAACGCACGGGACTCTACTTTTAATATTTGGGATGCCAAATTATGCGTTAAAAGGCATGAATTCAAGCCGCCAGAGATTTCTTTATATATAAGTAGATAGTAACAATTTCAAAAACAAAAACAAATTCCAAAGACTACTAAAATTTGCCATAACTTGGATGAACTGGCCCGTATAAAATTATGCATCAATGAAAAGCTGCAGCATGCACAATTAATCCTAAAATTTGCAGTTGCCAAAGTTGATAAAAATTTTTCCTGGAGAGGGGAAGAAAAAATATTATTGATGGTTTGATACATAAATCACAATGGCCCTTTAACATCCATTTATCCAGGAAAAGTAGCAGAACTCCAAAATCCCCATATTCAAATGCAGAAATAGCACCGCAAGATGCAAAAATACAGCTTCATAAGATGCAAAGATACAGTTTCTCCATCATCAGTGGTTCCTCCAGATTTCAATAATGGTTTTATTCAAAACTGTAACTATAACAACTACTCAAACAAAGCTAAGGGCCCTCTTCACTTACTAAAACACTATTGAAGGGAAGAAAACATTTAAGAGAGACACGAGTATGCGAGGGCCTTCTCCTCGGAGAGCTCCTCTGCTGTCAAGTCCAACTTCTTCCTTGAGAATTCATCAATGCTGAGTCCTGCATCAAGTTAAAAAAAAAAAAGGAGTTTGATGTTAATACCAAGGGTGTCAAATAAAGCAAAAAAATAAAATTGATTTGGATAAAGTTTATATCACTTGAAGGAAGCTAAAATTGCATATAGATGCCCAATAAATGCAACAAAGTCTTCAAAGGCTGAAAATAAAACTAAATAAAAAATCCAACTCCATATCCCTTTTATCAGAATCTCAGCAGCAATAATGCAGTTGCTCATAAAAATGGTTGGTGGACGTTTGAACAAGCGTCAAGATTAGATATACAAAAGGTTCTCAAAAGATGACTCGCAGAAGTATGGACATAGCACATGATTACATGTATTAGTTGAGAATTTTAGAAGCTTTAGTGTTTCAACTACAGTTTCAGGAATGTCAACATTTGCAAAAATGAAGAAGAAAAAGGAAAAAAAACATCAAGGGCCTGCTTGGTATGCAGGATTGGCTTGGGCTTGGTCACATTTGAATAGCTTAAAAAGCAGGGGTTAAATGTTGTGGTCCTAATCCCCAAAATTTGAGATAAGTTATCCAAAAACCCCATGGGATAAGCTGGGATAACTTTTTTAATTTTCTAAATTGTTTAATTATTAAGTTACCTTGTAATTACAATCTAATTTATTTAATTAGTATCAGAATAATTAAAAACTAAATATTATAATTTATAATAGTAGTCCTCAACTAAAAAATTTATAAATATAATTAATAATAACAAAGAAAAAAATTATTTTATTATATCTTTGTACCATAATATTTAACTTTTTCATGATAATAACTAAATAATCTAATTTCTAATTACAAGATAATTGATTAAATTACTAATTAAACTTTTAAAGAATTAGATAAATTATCCTAACTTATTCCATGTTGGGCCATGGCTGTTGGACCACATGAAAGCTTATCCACAAAATTGGGGATTATATGGGTCCACAATATCTAACTTCCACTCCTTAAGCTACCCAAAGATGAGATTGGATTTGTCCAACCTCCCAGGGTAATCTTGCATACCAAACAGGTCCTAAATGCCCAATACCATTCATATCATAGACAAAGACACAAATACAAGAGAATATTGAGAAAAGTACAAGTCATTTTAGGTACCAAAATAAAACCCAGTGTGCCGTGCCTCATAGTTTATGATAACCCAAGTCAACGTGAAAATAACGAACATAGCCTATGTAGTAAAACCAACTACTGTATCCATCAGCAAGAAGGTGTTTAACAACTGAGCCAAAAGGCATGAATGATAAAAGACTTCAACTATTAAAAGCAAAACGCAAAGCGGGAGAGAAAAGACATAGGATACAGGATCACATCTGTACCTTGAACAATTGTCCATTCACCATTGCGGCAGGTTACAGGGAATGAGTAAATGAGCCCAGCTGGTACATTGTACGAACCATCAGAGTACACCCCCATGGAGACCCAAGTGCCCTACAATTGCAGTCCACATAGTAAGCCATGATGACACCAGTTCAGTATATATCATTGGAGAAAAAATGGGAAGACTGGTACCTCAGGAGTTCCAAGAACCCAATCACGGATGTGGTCACAGGCAGAGCTAGCTGCAGACAATGCACTTGAGAGCTTTCTGGCTTTGATGATTGCAGCACCACGTTGTTGGACTGTGGTTATGAATTCTCCATTCAACCTTCAATCGACGAATGAAATCATTATAAAAATTCAATAACTAACCTAAAAATTCACCAAACTTTATTATTAATCAGGGGCGAAAACTATTTAAGTTTAATACCATGCATCATCCTTGACAAGCTCACGGGCGGGCTTTTCCCCAGCTGCAGTATTGACAGTTGCATGGTTGACATCAGGGTACTGAGTTGATGAATGATTTCCCCAAATAATCACATTCTTAACATCAGATACTTGGACATTCAGTTTCTCCGAGATTTGTCCCAACGCCCTGTTATGATCCAATCTGGTCAAGCATGTAATGTTCTTAGCAGGGATTGATGGTGCAAATTCCTTCAGAATCAATGCATTGGTGTTTGCAGGGTTTGCAACAACTAGAACCTGAAATCAACAGGAAGAGAGTCCAGTCAGTAATGGCACCAACAGCTCAGGAGCTTCACCAACATAGTTACAACAGGGAATTTCGATGGTCTCATGTACACATAAATATCACATTAAATACCGCATACGATAAAAGTTAGTATGTGTAGATCACATTTGGATTTTCCTGATAAACAATACCTTCCCACTCCTACTTGAGTATGATCTATGCATACAGACTCATTAGAATTTTGACGGAAAAAAAATCCTCCTAACGATGAAGTCATTCAAGCATTTGATTTTAATTATCAAATTGGAACGCTGTTCATAAGAGAAGCTATTCTCCTAGAACAGTCTGTGTGTAAATAATAGAGTTCAACCTAGAATACAAAGTAAAATTTAGGGGAGCCAATAAAACTTCAGGGGAATCAACAAAGATTTCAAGAGCATTAAACATAACTACAATGTTTCAATCACAATTGAAGAGTCGCTGCCACATTACTGGTGAAAAATCCACATTCTCCAGTTTTCCCTAAACAATAAAGGGGAAAGGGATGATACTTTCCAACAAATCTGGCAGGACCGAAGGCTTAATATGCATACAGCAAAGGAAAATCAGCATATAATTATTCAGATTTCAGTGTCATTTAAATGCATTAGCTTTTCTATTTAAACAAGTCAACCACCTTGCAGTTCGGAGCTGCGTGCTGCTCCAGGGCAGAAGCCTGAGCCTTGTAGATTGAAACGTTCTTTGACATCACATCTTTCCTCTCCATTCCTTCTTTCCTTGGAAAGCCACCAACCATAACGGCAATATTGACCCCAGTGCATGCCTCAATAGCATCAGTTGTAGCGACAACACCTGAAACAAACACAACAAGAGGTTAGTCTAATATATGATAAAACAGAACCAGCACAAATCTCGCACATAGGAATAATAATGATTCTCTACCTCTACATTCAATATTTTTTCACAATTACAGAAAAAATGACCGTCACCTTTAAGAAGGGGGAATGCAGCATCAACTAACTCCATCTTCACACCATTCAATGCCTCTGCTGCAGGTGGGATATCAAGCATGTGCAGAATCACAGGCTGGTCAGTACCCAACATCACTCCTCTGGCAATCATGGGGACAAGTGCATATCCGATTTGCCCTGCAACCCCATCAACATAGCAAAATACAGTCTCAGCACATAACAAAATACATCATCGAATGAACACAGAAGCATTAGAATAACTTAACTGAATTTGGTATTAAAATAATCAAAATGGTGCGAAACATAGGAACAGACAATTTATTAAAAATCAAAGTATATCTAAAACAGATGAAAATTTCTTTTTTGAAAATGTATACATATCACCAATGACAATACAATAAATCATTTGGTCTCAATAAACATTACATCAGCTAAAAATCATCTAACTAACAGAGTAGCCGGATCGGATCACAAACTTCGCGCATTAGACTAAAATAACCAAGTGATAATTATCACACAAGTCTAGAAAACAAACACTGACACTCAGATCAGTTTAAAGCTAACATATTTAATTTCCGATCGTGTACGGTACTTAATATAACTATTTCTTACAATTATAGATCTTCATAAAAAACAGATCAAAGCGGTGTTCAGTTTAAATAATAATAATAATAATAAGACTTAGCTAGATCTGAATCGACGGAGTAAGAGATTGTAGTACCTGCGGCGCCAGTGACGAGAACGCGAACTGGTTCCTTGGCCATTGATTCAGAGCAGAGACGTAACACACGAAACGAAAAGTCTTTTCAGTAAAGCGAGAGAGGTAGAGCTTCGATGGAGTGATAGTGGAGGATGTGGACCGTATTTATGCTCCAAATAAATGATAAAAAAGGCATGCGAGAGGCGTGGTCATCCTGTGAACGTCCGGTGCAGAAACGACAACGTTTTGGAGTACTTTCGATAATAAAATTACGTTACTACGGTGTCGTTTTTCTAGGTTTTAAAAGTCGAGAAGGAGTACGCGTGGGTGCGTGCGTCCGTCGAACGAATGCACCGTTGAGACTTGAAATGCGTGCGCTGGTGTGGGGCCTGGTGAGTGAAGTGGACACCGTAACGACCACGCATCATGCTTCACGGTTAGCGCTGGGGTCAGCAAAGAACCAAAGGTATAAGTAACTGATGGGCGTTGATAACTTTGAACAACACTACATATATACATGAAAATTCAATTTTGACATGGTTATTTGGTTAATATTTTTTGTTAGTAGAGTTTTTATCAATAAAATTTTTATTTAAAAAAATTTTATTATTTGATTGCCAATGAAAATTTTTATTAAAAATTATGAGATTATTTTAATAGATAAATTTTTTAAAATTATATTATGAAAAGAATGTAATAATATTATCATATAAGTAAATTATATTTTAGTCATTTTAATATTTAAAAAAAAAATTTAACCTCCATTTCAAAAAGTCTAAAATTCGAAGCAAAATAACAAATTTAATATTTAAAAACTCTACTGAAAAAACAACCAAACAACAATAAAATTTTGATAAAAGCTTATGAGATTAAATAAGTGCTTATAACTATTAGATAAGGCATATCAAATAGGCATTAAGTTAAAACATAAATTTTTTAACGATACCTCTACCAAATTATAACCTATTCATAATAATAAAATTAGTTTGGTCCTAATAATATGACTATAAATAGATTTTACTGTATGACAATAATTAAGACCATTATGGCATACATATATGTCCACAACCATGGTCATTTTGTCATATGCGGTAAAAATTAAAATCAGAATGTGCATGCAAATTTGAAAGGATGAATCTCTCAATTATGTTTGATTAGTTTCTTTTTAGGTAATTAAATGTATTGTATAAATTAGTCCTTGAGCCCCTAAAGACAAACACGGGTGTTGCAATTTCATTATCCTAGTTAAAGTTGGTAAAATAGGTAATTGGGTACAGTTTTTGTCTTGTTAGCTTCATGTTATGTTAAATTTAAGTTTACTCGACTCATTTAGTAATTATGTCAAAATATTAAAACCTAAATCTAACACGAAAAATAAATGAGTGACGCAACACAATCAATTCAATAACTAGCTGAATCGTGTTACCTAACACGACACAATCTAATAACCTGTTTAATATTTATCTAATAGGATTTACATAAAATATTTTGCATCTATTTGACAAAAATTGCACTCCTTTATATATCCAAATAATATTATAAATTTATATTATAAAATATATATACATGTCTTTGAAAATATCATACATTTACACTATTGAAGTTTAAAGGTTATGTAGAATTTTATAAAATGGAACATCATATAAATATTCATCATTCACAAATAATTGTGTCATTAATCAGATAAACTGGTTAAGAACTTGAACTGTACCTAGTATGAAAAAAACAATGGTGGCTCACATATGACTCATTTAATAATTATGTCAAGATTAATAATTCAAACTCACTTATTCGTATGTGCGTAAGTAAATAGATTGTGTCAAATTTTACTAGTTGGTGAGAAAATTAAGGGACCGTGTTGTTACTTAAACGACTAACACGTTAAGTAATGAATACAAAATTTGTATCCAAATTTGTTAGAGAAGTGTGAAATAGTGCATGAGGACATTAGAAATAACTAGGGGTGGGCAAAATCGAATCAGTCTCAAAAATTTTTCGATCCGGTTTGGTTTTTTTATGGTTTGGTTCCGTATTTTTTCTTAGAAAAAATTGAAGATTTCAGTTTGGTATGAAAATGAATATTTTGGTCTGATTTTTTGTTTAAAATTTCAAATCCGAAAGCCAAACCGAAAAACTAAAAAAGTAATTCTTGAATTAAAAATGCCACGTGGTGATTAGGGATTGGCTGAACCGAATCAATTTGGTTCAATTTTTTTGACTCAGTTTGGTTTTTTCAATTCTAACTGATTTGGTTCGGTTTTTTTGACTTGGTTCAGTTTTTTCGATTTCAATTCGATATTTTATAAATAAAAAATAAATTTATTAATATCGAAATCGAACAGAATAGAAATACTCAATTTGATATTTTATAAATAAAAAATAAATTTATTAATATCAAAATCGAACAGAATAGAAATACTCAAATCGATTTTTTAAAATTTTCAAACTGAACCGATTAAAAATTTTCATATCAAACCAAAATTGAATCAAACCTAACTGGTGCCCACCTTTATAAATAACAAAGCAACAATGTTACATAGGCTCAACAAGCACTGGCCCAAAAATAAAGCTGTAGGTCTAGTGTTGGGCAAGCCCAAAAGTATAAAAAGCGTATTATTTTACGGAAAATATTTGAAGTTCCGGAATTTATTTTTGAAAATAGCAGTTCTAGAATCTTGTCTCCGGTTTTGTTTGTGAACCTGTTGTTTATAAGAATACGTAAAATTAAAAGGAAAAACAAAAGAAGAAATAAGTTACGAGTAGCAGGGGGCGCGTGGCTCAAAATCTGCAACATAATTCCCTTCGTCCTCGCCCTTCGCCGACTACTGAAACTGTCACTGATCTCTTGATTAACCTCCTTCATCGTTCCTATTGCATTCCAACATGGCTACTGCGTCAGGTTCATTACTCTTTCTCCAGTTCTTTATTTTCATTTTTAAATTTTTTTTGCGGAATAACCACTTGCTTACATTGTGCTTGATGCCCGTAAAATAATTAAAAGATAAATTAATTCTAAAGAAAAATCGACTTAAGAAATGGATAATTAAGATACCCAGTTTGGAACTTTCTAGTGTACCCATATAAATTATGCCGTCAGCTTTCATTTAAAAGAAAGAAAAAAAGAAGAAAAAAAAGTAAGTGAATTGGAAAGATTGTCTTATATTCTGACACTTCACATTTGTAATGACGAATTTTACATGTTACATTGTTGTTATTAAATAGGGATAAATCATAGAGACGAGGAGGGCTGAAATTTTTGTATTTGGTAACATGTGAGGCATTCGGGGCGTTTATGCAAGTTTGTGTCGGTTCTCATTTGAGTATAAAGTTCATGAGATAACTAGAACTTTCTTGTATCCCTGAATTTAAACTTGTTGCCATGGCAATTGTAGTGGCGTTCAAATCAAGGGAGGATCACAGGAAGCAGTTGGAATTGGAGGAAGCATGAAAGGCCGGGCTTGCTCCGGCTGAGGTTGATGAGGATGGGAAGGAAATTAACCCTCACATTCCTCAGTATATGTCTTCTGCCCCTTGGTATCTTAATGCCGAGAGACCTGTAAGCATCTTCCTTTCCGGTTGCCTTCTTTTCCATTGTATCATAGTTTTAAGGCTCTGTATGTATGCTGATTGGGCATTTTCATTTTCATTTTCATTTTTATTTTTGTTTAGAGCTTAAAACATCAAAGGAAATGGAAATCCGACCCAAACTACACAAAATCCTGGTATGATAGAGGTGCGAAAATATATCAGGCTGATAAGTACAGAAAGGGTGCATGTGAAAAGTAAGTGGATGTTGTATTGCGCCATATTGTTCCACTTCCTACCTTTCTTCCAGATTATAAATCCTAAATTTGGGATGCTTGTTGGAGTAAGTTATTGGATGTCCGATTCGGAAAAAGAAAAAGTTATTGGACATCAAAACCATGCTTATTGTTATTATTATTTTTCTTTAATTTAAAAGATTCACATGATGATTATTGTAGTGGTGGTGGTGTTTTGAGGAGCTTATGGGATGCCTGTATGCATAACTGAGATGAGGGAAAATAAAGTTCATTGCACGGAAAAGATTATGGATGCTGAAATAAGAAAGTACCTCTGCTGGATTCCACATGTATTTTTGTATTTATTTATCTTAGTAGGAGCTTACGGTTTCATGGTCTATTATCCGAGCATCCTTTATATGTACGAGGAATACGAGAAGTTTTTTTTCGAATCTAATGCTATCTATGCAAAACTCTTATTATATCAGAAAAAGAAGAAAAATGCTAGTGGTGCTGTAACAGTCTTTCCTGGGCCATAAGTTTGGGATGAGAGGAAAGAATGAGAGAGCATGGTAAGAATTTCCAGACTATTAACTGTCAGCGTTTGGCCCAGTGCCTGAGCCTCGCAGCAGTGCCTATATTGGAACTGATTTATCATTCTCTTTACTTATTTCTATAATATCTTCTGTTTCTTTCATTTGTGTTTACTATGATAATAATTTACAGATCATGTACCTTATGATTCTTTCTTTGCCATAACCCTATGTTATGTTTCCTGTTCATTACACAGCTCTAGGACATTTAGCTCATACTATAGCTGGTTTGAGGAAAAGAGTTTAGGGTTATGTACTATTTAAGGAAGCTGAAAAGCCTAATTGCTGCAACAGTGGCTTGACTCCACTTATGGGGATTATACCATTATTATTATCATATTAACTGATGAAAATTTTAGTTTAGAAAAGCCTTAGGGAACCCAATGAAGTTACGTTACGTGGCTGTTAAAAAATTGAGTCACCTCATTTACCTGCCTTTTCTCCTTCTATGGAAAAATACAACGTGGGCATTGAGAGATGCAATCTCCTCTCTGATTACAAGGGAGAATCTTCCTCTTTGTTTAGCTTTTTGTAGTCCTCTCTACTTCCCTCAATCCAACACTACCATACTCTACTTGAATATTTTACATTTGTTTTTTCATTACTAATTATAGTACAGTTGTATTTCATAAGTGACCTAAAATCTCCGTTTGCTTGTTTCAGCTGCGGGGCAATGACGCACAATGCTAAGTCATGCATGGAGAGGCCTCGAAAAATAGGAGCAAAATGGACAAATATGCACATAGCACCTGATGAAAAAATAGAGAGTTTTGAACTCGATTACGATGGCAAACGTGACCGATGGAATGGTTTTGATGCAGCAACATATGCACGTGTTATTGAGAGATATGAGGCAAGGGATGAGGCTAGAAGGAAGTACCTAAAAGAACAGCAGCTGGAAAAATTGGAGGAAAAAAACAGTAAGCAGAATGGAGAGGGTGGAGTTAGTGACAAAGATGATGATGAAGATGCTCTGAAAGTTGATGAAGCTAAGGTTGATGAGAGTAAACAGATGGATTTTGCTAAAGTTGAGAAGCGTGTCCGCACTACCGGAGGTGGAAGCACAGGAACTGTCAGGTGTGCTTCTTAATATATATGCTCCCTCACAGTTGTTATTGTTGTTGTTGTTGTTGTTGTCATCTGCAATGTAATGCATTTGTGCTTTAATTTAACATTGTTTTGTTTCCAGAAATTTGCGTATTCGGGAGGACACAGCAAAGTATCTTTTGAATCTCGATGTTAATTCTGCTTACTATGATCCTAAAACACGGTCTATGCGTGAAGATCCTCTTCCTGATGCTGACCCTAATGAGAAGTTTTATGGAGTGAGTTCCTTTGGAACTGTTGACTTTCTGTTAAATTCCTTTGGTATGCCTAAGCTGAAGTCACTAACATGGTTTCATTTGTTTATTTGTTACGTTTACAGGGTGATAACCAGTATAGAATTAGTGGGCAAGCATTGGAGTTCAAGCAACTCAATGTTCATGCTTCGGAAGCCTTTGAAAAAGGCCAAGATATCCATTTGCAAGCTGCTCCCTCCCAAGCTGAATTACTGTACAAGAATTACAAGGTCACCAAGGAGAAGCTAAAATCACGTCTTAAAGACACCATTGCGGAGAAGTATGGAAATGCTGCAAGTGAAGAAGAAATTCCAATGGAGCTTCTACTTGGACAAAGTGAGAGGCAGGTTGAATATGATCGTGCTGGAAGAATTATTCAAGGAGTGGTAATGTTATCCAAAATCGAACTATGGCTTTATATTCCACAGTTACTAGTTTTTTCTGGACCATATCTGCTTGTACTAATAGTTATCTGTCTTTCAGGTCTTGCTTAATAATTGGCAATTTCTTAAACCATAGAAGTGGGTACAGGCTGGATGAGATTTCAAAAAACAAATAAAGGAATTTTTGTCGACTTTGAGAAACTAGATAATTTGTTTGTATTAGTTTATTTGGTGGAGCTCTAAATGCAATTTCTTATGGTACCATGAGTGTACAAAATACAAAACATATGTAAGATTGTTTGTGGAATAATTGGATCAATAATTGTGCAAACAATTAGAAGAAGTGGCTATTTCTATTTTTCTCCCAGTGTGTGCTGGGAAACATTCTTTGGCTTACTTTTTTCCCTGGTTCTTATGCAGGAGTTATCTCTTCCACGAAGCAAATATGAGGAAGATGTTTACATTAACAACCACACGAGTGTTTGGGGCTCATGGTGGAAGGATCATCAGTGGGGTTACAAATGCTGTAAGGAAACAATTAAGAACAGTTACTGTACTGGAGCTGCTGGAATTGAAGCTGCTGAGGCAGCAGGAGACTTGATGAAGGCAAATGTTGCTCGTAAAGCTGCCTCTGAAGGTATGGACTTCTACAAGTTCATATGATTTCATTCTAGTAGCTTAGATGCTTATGCCAGCATTTCTGCAGTAGTTAATTTCAAAATAATACTTGGTTTTATGGGTTAATGGTTAGCATCAATGAGTTCTCTCTTCTCTTTTGATATAAACCTTTGAAAATTTATGTCACTTGTAATGTTTGTTATGATGGGTTTTAATATATTACTTTAATCTTTATGTTTTAAGTGCCTGTTTCTCTCTTCTGATGGAATTGCCAACTTGAATGTCAGATATGCATGCCCCAGCTGAGGAGAGAAATCTTGCTACCTGGGGTACTGATGTAGCTGATAACTTGATTCTGGACCAGAAGCAACTTGCTGAGGCGCTTAAGAAGGTCAGTTTGCGAACCAATGTTCCTGATTTTGTTACAATATATAAATAGCGATTTTCAGTCCATTCGATTGCACCATAGAGTCGATTTTCTATCGACACTACCTTCTACAACTTTATTGTTGCTTCTTCTTATTCTTAGTTAATTGCTCGATTGTCATGAAACTTTTGGCAGGAAGATGAAAGGAAGAAAGAAGAGAAGGATGAAAGAAAGCGCAAATATAATGTTAGATGGAATGATGAGGTATGATTTAATGATATTCGAAGTTTGTTGATATAGCCATTAATTACAGAGCTTAACTTCTTGGGTTAGTCCAATTTCCTCATGTTTTTAAATCATCCAATGCCATTGTAGGTTACTGCCGAGCAGATGGAGGCATATCGAATGAAGAAGATACATCACGATGATCCGATGAAGGATTTCCTGCACTAGTTTTGACCATATTCTTTCAGCTAACAGCTGCATACTTGAAAAGCATAACTTGCATTGTTATCAATGAAAGTTGAGAACCTTGCTTAGAAATGCCATGGTTTGAATTCTCCAATTATTTGGCATCTTAATTGTTGTGTAAATGTGGGAATGGGAAAACTACCGTTGGATGTGGTTTCTATGGTGCTGTGATTGACTGTGTTAACGGAAGATCTCACTGGGCTATAAATTACTGCATTGATGAAATAAAAACAAAATTTCAGAAATATTCGCCAATGATAATGACAATCCCTTTCGCTTGAGTTCTTGTCCCCTCAAGTTTTGTGTTCATTCCTCGTTTTAATTAGTATTGTTCCTTGGCTTTGCTGCAAACTCTGTAAATAAATTAGCTCAAGCGAATTCTCATGTTCTGCAATTGGAATTGTCTACTAACTGCATAGCAAGGAACATTCAAACGAGCTTTGTGTATATTGACAACCAAAACGCATGCCAAATAAATTTTACAAAACCAATCTTCTCTGTAGAATATACATATGTGAGCATACCAAAAGAGAAAAAAAAAAAAAAAATCCCCGTCATCAAACAATTGTGTTCAACAAAAAAGAAGAAAGAAACCCAGAAATCTGTAAGCTTAAATCTGTATAGCCCCTGTAATTTTATTTGTGTGTGTGTGTGTGTGTGACTTCCATGCTTTTCATTGAAAAAGAAGCAAACACGAAAGCTAACAAAGAATATTAAATAAACGAAAATTATAAAATGTTAAGCACTCCTGGCCAGCATCTCCTGGAACTCAAGAAGAGATCTCTCCCTTTGGATCTTCATATCTTCACGAAACTTGTAAATAAATTCATCAGCTCTTTCATCCACACATCTCAGCTGTGGAGAGGAAGCAACGACAGCATTCCATGCATCTTCAACACTATAGACACTCTGCTTATTACCCTTTCCATTGGCAGCCACTTCCTTGCCTCTGCTGCTTGTCTCTCCAGCATGATGTGCATGGCTAGTAGTCTTTGCATGTGGTGACGATGATGAAATAGGCTCTGAGTAAAGATTGTCTATGAAAATTGCTGCAAAGTTTCTTTGATGTTGCTGGTAGTGTTGGTGGTAGAGGTGGTTGTACCGGTGGCGGCGATGTGGGGTTTTGGCGAGGAAGCGTCTCTTGAAGGGAATGAAGAGATGGAGGGAACAAAAATTGATGAAGCGATGAGTGGTTGTTTTGAGGGTTTTTGGTAGGTTGAGGAGTTGGAATTTTGATTGGAGATTGCTTGTGAAGCTCTTCCATGCCCTTTTGGAGGGCTTAAGCTTCTTTGAAAGGCTTGAATGATACATCAAATGTCAGCAATTATGATTTGTTCGAAAGAACTATGAGTTTGAGAAGGCAGACAATGGTGGATGGCTCTTACGTAAAGCAGCTGCATACCTTCTTTGAGCCTCCTCATTGGTTTTATTTTCTCTCATATTGGTTGTACAAAATCGCCCACCCATGTTCACTAAATTGCTGGACTGCCATTCTCTAGCTGTCACTACAGCAAAAGGAGTTGAGAAAGTTTTTAAAGTCCTCCTGTTGTCCAATGTACATATCTCTCGATCACTCAAGTCATAAATATAAATATGTACATGACAAAGAATTTAATAGATGAGAAAATATATAATAGAAGCACTCTGATTATTTCCTTAAAAAATATGTACAATGTTTTTAGTTTTCTTTCACTAACATGTGGGTATATAATTAATTTTTCATTTTAGAATTTGTGAATAATAATAATTCGAGTCGCCATATTTCTTAAAATAGTATAAGAAATTTGAGGTTATAATTCTGCCCAATAAGATTAGAGAGTGACTTAATTTTATTTGTGTAGAAATTCATTCAAAAGGAATTTTTGAAGTTCTTTTAGGATGGGATGGCAAAACAGCAATTGTAAAATAAAAAAGGAAGCACTTTCTTGTTATAGCAGATTAGCAGCCTTTAACTTTCGGCAAACTTGGAGGGCCGGCTAGGGCCCGGGAGCAATCTTGCTTGGGTCCCAAGTTAATTCAATTTAGTGAGAAATAAAAGCGAAATCCTGTAAAGCGCAGCACAAATTTGGAATTTGCTTAGTGAATTTCCACGTTGAGTTGAGTTGTTGCGGGCCCCACATCTATTATATTATATAAATTGGGGGGTCAAATACAGTGGCGCAATTATATTTGGGCTAAAAACAATTTTTGAGAGAGATAAGGGTTGTACTGAAATTTGACTCCTTGCGTACCGTATATTTATACTATTGCCTCATTTACCAAGTTCTTAACCACTCTATTATCAGTCATTATATTAATTGAGTTTTGGGGAATTCTTTACTGTTTATTCCTAATACATTATGTTTCCTAGGTTTTCAACAACCAACTAACATGTGTTAATTAGAGAGTGGAACTAGATAGACCTACTTGATAAATTAGTACCCTCCATTTATTTTAATCATGATCCCTATTTTAATTTTTCATTTTTCATTTTTCTTTCCAGGTACATGATCACAAAAGGAGACTCGTTCGATGATCAATATTATTAGAATTGGTAAGCACTAATCATCTTTCAGTTTGATGAAAGAGAACTTTTCTATGTAATTAGATATTAGTGTAAACTAAAATTAAAATATAGGGACTTTATATGTATACGAAATATTTTTTTCTCTTATATTTTTAATTGGACTGGTTTAAAGCATCTTATTTTATATATGTTTACACATCGACACTTTATAAAATACACACTCAATTGTAAAGGAGTAGGTCTGAATTTTTTAAAATATGAATCCGTTATAAAAATATTTATATTTTAACTAAAGAAAGAAACAGTAGTGACCATCCCAGAAAATACTTCTAAAGAAAACTCTAGATCTTCAATTGTATTGGTAGACGGTATCATTTCCTAATCATATTTATTACAAAAGACAACAGCAATTGAATATCATATGGTTAGCTGACCGTCATTATCTAAACATTAATCTATTCTCGTCTTAACCTAATCTGATAATTGACTGATTTCCAGGGGACCCAATAGCCATGTGAGACTGTGAATTTGTGATGGGTTGTCACCGCTCTTTTAAAACTTTTGATCAGTCCTTTCAAACCCACTATTCGGCGAGCATGTGGGGGAAGCAAGGCTAGCTTTTTCCTTTCCAACTTGTAAAGATCTCAATTTCTTTTTTTTTTTTTTTTTGGAATTTTAGTCTTATCAGAAAGCAATGGTTATCGTCTTTGCTTCACAGCTAGCCGATTGCAGACCTTGATTATGCTTGCCCGACAGAAAAAAGTTAATTAAGAACATGAAATATGAGTGAAGAAGAGTGAGGTACTTGAATAATTAAAGAGTAATTTTATTAAAAATTTGAAATAAGGATGCAAATAAAAAGGAAAATAAAATAAAAGTCACTGCACACAACACAATACACCACAAACAACACCTTTGTTAGCACAAATATTATTTGATCAATAATTCTTGGATGCTTTATGCTCGGAATAAGGTAACGAACTCTTCACTAACATTGCGGAAATAGACAAGCATCCGGTCCCTGGCCGGCAAGTGTTCTTTGATGAGAGGGTGATTCACAAACTTGGTGCTCCATTCAGTGATGACTGGAAATTTCTGAGGGTCAAGAATTTGAAAGGATCCAGCTTCTTCCCAAAGAGGCAGCCAGTAAAAAATCCAACCTAATGCAAGTTCCAGATACCCAATATTGCCCTCTCCTTCAGCAAACAATAAGCTGCTCTTTCCTTTGAATTCCCCTTCTATCTTTTCGAATCCCTCTGTAAGTTCTTTCGCATTCTTCTCCTTTGCCTCTCCTTTCAAAACCAGAGCCTTAAATGCTTTCACCATCTGAAACGAAAAATACGGGAAAAGAAATAATTTACAAAACATCTATTTGGAGCATTTGCATCGTTCAGTAAACACCTACAGCTGTAATTTGAAAATTTATGTTGTTTGAATAAAAAAAAAAAATTCATATCATATTTATTGCTTTGTCGAAATTATTAAATTTAAAAGTCATTTATAACACTAATATGAACTTCTAATCAACATATAACTAGTCTGTAACTTTTAAACTACAATATCACAAAACATATATATAACTAGAATTGAGCTTCGAAATAATGAACATGTATGTATAGGTAAGTAAGCAGTACGCAAGTCATATTTACCAGTTCTTCTGAATATTTAGCCCAGAAACGAGCCATGACTCTTTGGTAAGGGTCTTGAGGCAACAAAGGATTTTGTTTCCATGTCTCATCGATGTACTCAAGAATAATCAAAGACTCATTGACCACTTCCTCGCCATGAATGAACACAGGAACCTTCTTATAAACTGGGTTCAGTTCCAAGAGCCTGGGGCTCTTGTTAAAGATATCTTCTTCAATGTATTCATAATCAACAACACCCTTCTGCTGCAGTGCTACTTTTACCCTGAACACAAACGGGCTTACCCAAAACCCCAAAAGCGTCACTTCTTTGGCCATATTATTTTCAACTGCTAATTAATCGATCTCTGCAATGTCTTGTGATCAGATGTTTGAGTTGTTGTGATGGTGATGATGAGATGATATTTTGTGTGTAATAATTA
This sequence comes from Murraya paniculata, assembly GCA_030449075.1. Lineage (NCBI taxonomy): Eukaryota > Viridiplantae > Streptophyta > Magnoliopsida > Sapindales > Rutaceae > Murraya > Murraya paniculata. The sequence goes on from JAEVFN010000040.1 coordinate 677,905, forward strand.
AACTTCTTTTTATAAACTCATCAAGTCACAGGTTCGCTTTAAAAGCTCCAAGCCTTCAAGTTAATTACAAGGTAACATTGAGACGCCCTGTTTGACCTTAATTTAGGATGAAAAAGAATGCATATTGATATTAAAATAATTGATGACATAAGGACACTTGACACTACTTAATTGTTTCAAATATATTAATTTATAGAAGAGGTTCTATTTTAGTTTTATCATAATTAAACTGTAATTCAATTTCGTCCTCACCCATGTGAGCGCTGTTCAAACTCCTAAATTTCTTATTTTTATTGAAAAAAAATTATAAATTTAACTAGATAGTACCCACAAATTTCTAAAGATTCTTTATGTTTCAACTATTGCAAAAGTGACCCTGCAATTTCCAAATGAGACATACGCCCTTATAAATTTATGTTTTCAATACGGGTTGTTCAAAAACAAGTTTGTCTTACTGTATTTTAATTAATTACACGGTCAGGTTAAAACCAACACACAACAAACACAATGAAATGCGTTGCTTCGGAAGAAATATGTCAATTGTAGGTATCATGTCTTAATCATCTTTCAATGTCATATTATAAAACTAAATATTAATCTAGTCGAGGCTTATTAATAGCCTGATCTCATAATAACTACATTTCTAGCAGGAACCCAATTAAATCTACTGTTTAATTAGGGAGTAACAGCGGACAGCAAAGCAAAGCTAGGCCAGCTCCTCTTTGCACCTCTTACTTTTTCTTAGGAGAAAGAAAAAGAAAATGATGAATATAATGACAGAAATTAAAGCTAGAAATAACTAAAATGTTCTTTCTTTTCTTATAACAAAACAGAACAATAAAATATATTCTTATCTCCTTCTTTTTTTTAAGAGCAGTAAAAAATTACAAATTCCTTCTAAGTTATAACTAAACCACAGGGTATTGAAGTTATTTTAAGTTTTCAATCGTTTTTGTCATTATATTTTTCTTTATTCTTTTTTTAAAAAACTCACTTAAGCAAGCAATTTATTAATAGTAAAAAAAAAAAAAAAAGATACATCTTAGTAGGGAAGGAGGACATAATGAACATTTCTCTGTAACAAAGGTGAATAGCGCTAGGGAAAAAATCTCATAAAATAAGATGATAATGTAAAGATCCTCCAGTCGAGCACATATGGCAAAAATCAACGCCATTATATGATGCACATGTAATAAGGATCAAGACCATTATGTGATGCACATATGATAATGGTCAAGACTATCATAACATACACATATGACAAAAATCAAGACCATTATATGATACAAATATGGTAATTAAGACTAAAGTCTATTATGAGATGCACAATTGAAAAGTATGTAGTCCATTATGCTATACACATATGAAAAAAAATCATGACCGTTATGAGCATATAAGTGTGGAATTGATTGGAAATGATCTTCATGTGATTTCTAATTTTCTATAAAAAAATGTTGCACTGCCTAATTGTTACAGTTGTTTGATATTCAGCATAGTTAAAGTAATAAGAAGATAATAACCCTATAATAAACAATCTTAAAACTACTTCCGCTTTAACTATTTTGTGAAATTTCTAAGTCTTATGGTATTCAATTCAATGTGATTATTTTCTTGCTTGCATTTGACTGCTTGCATTGCACTGTACTACATTACAGTAAAACATAGTTCTTATGCCAATCATATTGGATTGCAATTTCTAATTAGATTGCATTGCATTAAAAAGATGACTATTACAATTAAAAGGTATATAAAATAAACTCATAAAAGAGTAGGGTTTAGACTGTGTTACATTAAAATATTGTTTATATTTTAAACATAATCATTTGACTTTTATTATTAATTTAATTTATCGTATTGCGACTTAATACAATAACCCTAATACAATACACTACAATGTAATATAACTAACACAACCTAATAAATAAAGTATCTCAAACACACCTTAGTGTAAACCTGCGTGGAATAAGTACCTCTCCGGCATTATTTTATATTTGTAAACCTCAGCAAAACGTAAGAGAACTCGTCACTTCTCAAGCTTTTCGAGACTCCAGTTTTTTAAATAAGAAGAAAGTAATTAATTAATACTAAAGCAGTATGTGAATTCAGAATAAATTATTTTTCAAAGTCTTCTTTATTAGAATAATATAAATCAAGGGTTTTACCATAATGCCCCAAGCAACTTGCGTAATTAAAGGGCTAGTTATTATATCCTAGATTCCTAATTACACAATAGTTAAATTGTTTGTTTAGCTGTATATAAACAAATATCCATGTATTATTAATATTATTAAATCTCTTTTGGAACAGTCGATATTGTTCTTATTCTATAGTCAAATTGATGTATCAATCACATTCATAGCTTATAATTAAGTTGAAGTTGTCAGAGTCTACTTGTGGCTTCTGAAAATAAATACAAGAAGTTGAAAGACAAAAAATCATCTCATCACCAGATCAAAATCATATTATCACTGAAAGGTCGAGATCAAGCAGCGAAAACATGGCCACAGAAGTGAAGCTCTTAGGGATTTGGCCAAGCCCGTTTGTGTTTAGGGTAAAAGTGGCGCTGAAGCTCAAGGGTGTTGATTACGAATACTTTGAAGAAGACGTCTTCAACAAAAGCCCCAGGCTTCTGGAATCGAACCCAATTCATAAGACGGTTCCTGTGCTTATTCATGGCGAGAAGGCGATCAATGAGTCATTGATTATTCTTGAGTACATCGAGGAGACATGGCAGAATAATCCTTTGTTGCCACAAGATCCTTACGAAAGAGCCACGGTTCGTTTCTGGGCTAAATTTGTAGATGATTTGGTAAGTATTTCTCAATTTAATAAGAATTCTGTACTGCTTACTTATATACATGCATACCATAATGATATATCTACAAATTGTTATACAAACTTTATTGTATAATCTAAGTAGTGGTTTACGTGGCATGAAAAGATTGGTTGAAAAGTAAAAGTAATTAATAAAATTAATTATATGAGTTTACTTTTAACCAACCAATACTTTTATGTCGCGTAAGCAACTATTTCAGTTTGTACAAAAAAGCTTGTGTGTACAGCAATTTATAGATGCGTCATTATTGATATACAAAATAGGATCATTTACTATTGTTATCTAATAATGATAGTTTTTAGTAAGTATTAACTACTGTAATTTAGAAGTAAGATTATTTTATACCTTTGATGAAAAATTTATTTCTAGTACCTTGATTGTGTTAAAATTACTATACTAAAAATAAACGGTATGAAACTTTTATTTCACAACTAAAGTTTTCATTCCGTAGCAATTTTAACTTAAAATCCACAACATCGATCACAGTACCAAAGGGATGCTTAGGATCTGTTAGACTTAATTAGCTGTTTAGCAAGTGAATTTTAACCCGGATCTTAAAAGCTAAATGTAATTTTATCCCGTCGTTGTTTCATTAAAAAAAAAAATTCATATTATCTTTTACTATTTTTAGTTTTGGAATAAAGCATTTGCGGCATTCATTGCGAAAGGAGAGGCAAAAGAGAAGATTGAAAAAGAAGTAATAGAAGGATTGGAAAAGATAGATGGAGCAATCAAAGAGAAGAGCAGCTTGTTTAATAATGCTGCCGGAGGAGAGAGCCTTAGTTTTTTGGACATTGTATTTGGAGTGATCGGTTACTGGCTGCCTATTTATGAAGAAGCCGGTTCCATGCAAACACACTCTAGGAAATTTCCAGCCATAGCTGAATGGACCACCAAGTTTGTCAATCACCCTATCATCAAAGAAATCTTACCATCCACTGAGAACTTGCTTCCCTTTTTTCGCCAAGTCCATGAGCTTGTATCATCAGCATCCAACAACTAAATAAGAGACTCTTTTGGAGATCGTCATCATGTTATGTTTTGCTTATTAATTAAGGTGTTGTAGTGTGCTGTTGCGCGGAAGGTCTTGTACTGTATTTTCCTTTCCTTTGTATCTTTTCTTTCGATTTCATCAATAAAATTACTCTTTCGATTAAATTATCTTCTTCATTCATATTTTAAGTTCATTCATATTTTAAGCTCTTAAGTATTAAGAGTAATTTTTAGATTGCCTCTCTCGTAAATTGACTATCTTTAAATCACCTTTTATTTTTGAAAAATCTCGAGTTATCCTTTTTTTTTTTGAAGATAAGGAAAAAAATGAAGGTGAATTGATGAATTTTTTTTTTTGTCTTCTTAAAAAAAGGATTACATTGAGTTTTTCAAAAGTAAGGAGAGATTTGAACATAATCAATTCAAGAAGGGGTCAATTCAAAATTAACCTAATTATTAATTTACATATTCCTCTATGGCGTGTACAATTTAATTATGGTAGAATTTGATTATGATGTGCAGTCAGGATTTAGGTATGGAAGACAACGATTGATTATGTCTAATTAAGTTAAAATATTTTATGTACGTTAACCTACTACGACTAATTTTAAGCGTAGATTTTCAAACTATTGCTCAATAGATTTTTAGATCGTATTATAAATATATGTATATAGGCCTTTTTTGGTATTGATGTACTATAGTTTAAAAGTAAACTATAGCTTTGTGGAAAAAAATTATAACTATAAAATAAAAGCTATTGGCGTATAGTAAATACAATCTTGAATAATAATTTTTAAAAAATAGTAAAGAGATTATAATTTTTTTTCTCCTATAAGTGATGGATCGAATCAACTTAGTTTGCAAGCTCAGTAACTAATGTTTATAAAAAACTTTAGCACTGAAGCTTAAAACATAAAATTTCATATCGTAATTCACCCATAGATTTATGACAATTTTATGAATCAGATTTCCTGTGATTAGGCCTAAAATCTATACGTACACAAGAACTGCCTATTATTCTTCATAAATTTGGGAGTCTTCAAAGAATTAAGAAGGGGTTTCAATTCAGAATGTTGATATTGTTAATTCAAGTATTCCCTCTTTTATCGGAATTTTCTAACCATTTTTTTTCAAACGGAACCTCAACCACTTGATTCTCAGATTGATGCTGATGGTTATATATATAAATGGTTTCAATGAGCAAAATAGTGTTAGTATTAAAATTTAGTTGAGTAGGGTATTAATTAGGCGTTGAAGTGAGTGTAGAAGTGAAAGAATATATATATATTTTTAAAAATTGATCTAATGAAAAGATGGGATCATGGAAGGCAAGGTTTGGCTTCGGTAGTAATGAGCGGCGGCCTTTTTAAGATTCAGATCTTGAGTTCGAGCTTTGGTGGGCGTGCGACCTATTAATAAAAAGAAAAGATGGGATTATAAGGTGGTTTGGTGGACCACGTATGTAGCGTTTTTCTAACAATCATTTCTATGAAGCAACTCAAAGAAACAAACCAATCTATAGAGTCAAAGCTGCCGTCTATCTTATATCTTGCAATTATTATAAAAGACAAGTTTTGATTTGTCTGTAAGTGCATAGAAATATCATCTCACACTCACAATAGCAGAAGCAAAAAAACTATGGCGACAAAAGTGAAGCTTTTAGGGTTTTGGTGCAGTCCTTTTGTGTATAGGGTAGTATGGGCATTGAAGCTAAAGGGGGTTGAATTTGAATACATTGAAGAAGACATCTTTAACAAAAGCTCCGAGCTTCTTGAATTGAACCCGGTTCATAAAAGAGTTCCTGTGCTTGTTCATGACAAGAGAGTGATAGCTGAGTCGTTTGTTATTCTGGAGTACATCGATGAGACATGGCCACAAGATCCGTTGCTGCCTCAAGATCCTTATGAAAGAGCCATGGCTCGATTTTGGCCTAAATTTGCAGAAGAAAAGGTGAGTGTTAAAGTTTATTACAACTTTCAACTCAATTAGGACTTTTTGGATTTTTCAAAACAAATTTGTGATTTTTTTTTTTTTTTGGTTATTTTGCTAAACTAGCTGGGCTCTGATTAATAATTGACTCAAAAACTTGATTCCTATTTGCTATCTTATTTGTTTTAAAAACCAAAACCGTGGCAGCCGCAAATAAGGACCTAAAACTGATAAATAGAATTATAGAAGCGTTACCTAAACATTCAAATAATTTACGGGATTTTGAATAAAAGTAGGTTCTTTTGCTTATCCATGCATGGATGATCGCATGTGCTTGGTAGATGGAGAATTTATTGCATTTTAAATAAAAATCCTCCATTTCCAAGCACACTATTAATGACTCTTATCAAACAAACAGAAAATGAGTAAGTAGCTGAGCCCCTTCATTTTTTTCTGTAAATACCAACACGCCACGTTCCTTGATTTGGGCTGATATTATAATTGACCATTTTATTTTCTCATTTTAAAATAAATAAATTTTGGTGTCCACTTACAGTTGCTAGTAAATAAATTTTGTGTCCAGGCACAGTTGCAAGTACCAGAGCTTAATGATGATATATACAACGCCTGGTTTTAGTCTAAACCTAAATGTTGGGTCTATAGAAGCCAACCCAGCGAGAGAATTGAATTAAGAAAAAATTTCATTAATTAAAGACTTCGTTGAAGAATTCATCGAGAAGCAATGGGAACCATGGAATCCATGAATAAAAAAACTAAGAGCTGAAATTGCCACCTAGCGCTTGGTCAAATGATTTTTAAGCAGCTTATTTATCTGGCCATTCAATTTTGAATCTTGGAAGAGGTAAGAGATTACAAATTAATTTGAGTCTTGCCCACCCCCTCTACCTTTAACAAAGAGTTTGTGAGATTAAATAAATACTTATAATCATTAGATAATCATACCAAACAGACTTTTAATATATAAAAGAACTATTTTGGCATTTGCAAAAGTATATTAAGTAAAATTATATTTTCAAATAAAATAAATGTCTGTGCAGAGTACAAGGGCGTTCAAAGTTAGCTTTAGAGTAAAAATAATCTCACCCTTGTTGTTTTTATGTTGTAACCTCTCCAAATTTTGTAATTTTTCCATCACAGATATGTCGAACTAAAATTTTGGTTGCAGCAATTGGACTTTACCTTAAAAGGCAACTTATTTACTGCTCATTTTTATTACGATTCCAGTACTAATATATAATTCTTTATATCAATTTTGCTTTTTTTTTTTTTTTTTGTCCCCTGTTACTTTAAACAGCTAACACTTTACCCTCGATAAATTTCAATTCTGTCTCCGCCCTGCTTGCAAACAACACATTTACAAATTAATAGCACTCATATTTTATTCTACAGAAACATTCCAATTTACGTAACTTTTGCAATTGCTTGATCAGCTTTTGGAATCAGCACATAAGACAACGTGGAGCAAGGGAGAGGAGAAACAAAAGGCTATGAAAGAAGCAGTAGAATCCTTGGGAAAGATAGAAGAAGCACTCAAAGGAAAGAACTTCATCGGAGGAAATAGCATTGGTTATTTGGACCTTGCAATCGGTTGGATCAGTTACTGGCTCCCTGTTTGGGAAGAAGCTGGTGGATGCACGCGAATTCTTGACTCTCAGAAATTCCCAGCCATTGCTGAATGGAGCACCAAGTTTCTGAAACACCCTGTCATCAAAGAAAACTTGCCACCCAGGGACAAGGCGCTTGCCTATTTTCGCAAGCGAGCAGAAGAGATATATACCAACTTTTGTGCATCGGCGAATTGAAATTGTGATGTTGTGTGTAATGCATATTTCATCTTTAAATCAAATATTTAGAAAGAATAAGTTGATCTCCTATGATGAGGCCTATATTCTATAATATGCAAGAACTGCCTATCATGTCTTCATAAATTTGGAAGCCTACAAAGAATTAGGAAGTTTCTCTCTTTCTATCAGAATTTTACAAGTGATGGTTGTATAATGTAGCGTTTACTTTTTGGATTGGATTGTGAATCCTGGGAGTGGGAATCTTGGGAGTATGGAGTAAGAGTGGGAATGTGAGTAGGTTGTTTACCTTACAGCTGAAATGGGAGTGTGGAATAAAAATCAGAGATACCTATTTTGTTTTACAATTATCTTGGAGTTGGGAGTTGACAGTTTTAAATTAATTTTTTACCCTTAGTTAAATCATACTTTTAGTTATATGTTTGAGAAAAATATATATTTAATAAAAAATAGAATTTATAAATAAATTATTTATTTATTATTAATTTTAATTATATAACTTAATAATATTATTAATATTTTAAATTATGTAAATCATAATTTTTATTAATTTTAATTGTAATTATGTAAATTAAAAATTATTGATACTAGCAACACAAATGAAACATTATTTTTAATAATATAGTACAAAATTAATATTTTTAATAAACTATTTTTATTATTAATTATTAATAGTAATAAATATAATACTACTAAATAAATAAATATAATATAATAATATAATATATTTTCACGTAAAGAATAAATGGTTATTATTAATTCTCTATGAATATAATAAATTTTATTTAATAAGCTTAATATTATTAAATAATATAATATTATTTAAATAATATTATTTTTAAATAAATTTAATATTATTTTTTTTAATAAATATAAATTATATTAATAATAATTTATATTAATAAATTATATTATATTTAATAAATATAAATTATTTTTTTATTTAAATAATATAATAATATTATTTTAAATAAATGTATATTATTTTAATTTAATAAATATAAATAATATTAAAAAAAATAAAAAAGAGTAAAAAAGAGAGATGTGGGAGTGGATTCCCACTCCCACCTCCCCCCATGGGAGTGGGAATCCACTCCACACTCTAAAAATTGGTGGGACCTACGGAGTCCCACTCCCACTCCCACTCCCTTCTTTTAAATAAGTAAGTAAACACTGGAGTGGGAGGAATCCACACTCCCCACTCCCACTTCAAAAAATAAACACTACACAAATGGTTTCAATGATGGGGTTATTTGGTAAAATAATGGGAGTACTAAATTTTCGTTAAAGGACTAAGGGTGCATTAGGCATCCTAGTGCGTGTATGAGTAAAAGAAGCTGTTTTTTTATATATTTAATAATAGGTCTTTTGAAAAGATGGGTTTATAGAATAGTTTAGTGGATGACATCACTTAAATTTTAATTAAAAAAAATTATTAATAATAAAACTCTCTCGAGAAAAGCAAGAAAAAGTAACAATGGCTTGAAGACTTAGGACTACCAGTAGGAGCTGCAAGCCTGCAAGCATCATGAGATAGGATTGCCTTAAGCCCTTTGACCATTTCTTGGGGCCTGGGTCACTAGAACCACCACCCAAAATCTTCATACTCCCGGCCCAAGTTAGACAAGAGTATATAGACAAAGTCAATCTAATCGAATGGACCTAATCTAATTCAGCCCAATTTAATTAAATTAAGAAGGGTAGATTGAGTCATTTTCCTTTTTAAGTCCAATGGGTTGTGTTCATATTAACAAACCCATATAACTCAACCTAACCCAACCCACCAATAACAAAATTTATGAAAAAAAAATGTCAATAGTCAACTATTAAGTTTTAAATGGTTGAATCTAATTTTAAGCCTTTTTTTTTTTTTAACTAAAAGAGACTCTTTTCAATTTCTCTCTGTTAAACTTAACATTGATTGAATTCTCAAGAATCCAGAATTAAAAATCAAACCCAAATTTTTGCTAAATATAAGTTGATAGATATTCAAACACAATGCCATGTTATTTATTGTTAAATGTTGAGTACAATGGACAACATTTAATTTTATGTGGTGAATTATGTGCTTTTTTACTATTTGAATTTAATTTTGAATACCAAATAGTTTTTTTTTTACTTTTATATCTAATTTTTTTGTATTTTCAATTTTGATCAATTCAATCAACCCAACCCCAATCATTTCGATGATCAATTAATAGTGGGTTGGGTTGAGTTTTCATAAACACGATCCAACTTATCCCATGTTCGCTTTTAGAAAATTCTTTTGTAAAATAATCTTAGAAAAATGTTTTAACAAGAAACTATTTTAAAATTAAAGGGGGGAGGGGGGGTGTGGTTCTCATTTCTACAATATCCATATTGTTGCATATAAAACATTGAAATGAAAAATAATTAGAAATTAGACTATTGAAATTTTAAATGTCCTCACAAAGTTTAACACCATCAATGGCAAAAACACACACGCAGGTTAATTAAGTCATGCCTTGCGCCTCAAGAAGTATCACTTTCTCAAGAAAAATTCCACATACATTAAAGGTTGCGTGTATGTAGCATAAAAGTTGGAATCTTTAATTTATATGTAACCACTCAAAAGAAAAAAAAAACAAATAAATAGAAATAATCGATAGTAGTCAAAGTTGCCGTCTGTCTTGTCTTATAAGGTGTAATTATTATAAAAATCTAGTTTTTCATTTATTTATAAATATAGGCGGACTCAGTTAAGGTCTAAGAAGAGTTTCAGTCCTTCTGGGTCATTAATTTTTTTTTTAAAATATATCCCAAGTTTTTTCTGAATGAGTTAAATAATAAAAATTTAGACATATTTTTTATATTATAAAAAATTTATAATTTAGCGGTAAAAGTATTGTTTGATAGTTTTAGAGTCTTGGTTCAAATTCTTTTAGCCACGTTATTTTAATTTTTTTAATATTTTATAAAAATTACTTATAAAAATGATTTTTTAAAATATTTTATAAAAATTATTTAGAAAAATAATATTTTTTATGAAAATTAATTTGAAAAAAAATATTTTTACGTATGTAAAATAAATAATTTATTTAAATATTATTTAAAATTTAAAAAAAAGTAATAAAACTTAAATTTATAAAAATTAAAATGTATTCAAATAAATATTTAAAAAATTTAAATTAAATAATTTTTTTTGAATTAAGGCTTCCTTATTTTAGTTGCCTAAGCCACTGTCTATAAGTGCATATATATATATATATACATATATATATATATATATATAAAGAGAAATCTCACCTCACATTCACAATAGCATTCACAATAGCAGAACCAAAAAGATTATGGCAACAAAAGTGAAGGTTTTGGGGTTTTGGTCCAGTCCTTTTGTGTTTAGGGTAATATGGGCATTGAAGCTAAAGGGTGTTGAATTTGAGTACACTGAAGAAGATATCTTTAAGAAAAGCACCAGGCTTCTTGAACTGAACCCAGTTCATAAGAAGGTTCCTGTGCTTGTTCACGACGAGAAAGTGATAGTTGAGTCGCTTGTTATTCTCGAGTACATCGATGAGACATGGCCCCAAGATCCGTTGCTGCCTCAAGATCCTTATGAAAGAGCGATGGCTCGATTTTGGGCTAAGTTTGCAGATGAAAAGGTGAGTGTTAAAAGTTTTTACAACTTATGAACTCAGTTAAAACTTCGATTTGATTTTCTCAAAACAAATTTGTGGGTTTTTCTATTGAAGTTCTCTCTGAACTAAAACACTGGTTTGGCCTTCAAATTGTTTATTTAGCTGATGCAACCTGCGTGGAAGTCAACGTGGACCAAAGGAGAGGAAAAAGAGGATGCTGTGAAAGCAACAATGGAAGCTTTAGAGAAGATAGAGGGAGAACTCAAAGGAAAAAGCTACTTTGGAGGAGAGAGCAAATATGCTTATTTGGACATTGCAATTGGATGGATCAATTACTTGATACCAATTTGGGAAGAAATTGCATCCATTCAGTTTCTCGACCCAAAAAGATTTCCGGCCATTACTGCTTGGAAAAGCAAGTTTCTCGATAATCCTTTGATCAAAGAAACCTTGCCCCCGAGGCAGAAATTGCTTATCTATTTGCACGAGCGCATCAAATATCGAGAGATTGACGCTACAATCCGTGAACTGGCTGAGAACAAACTTGAAAATTAATTAATTGATAAAACTATCATCTCCGTACGTGTCTCCTTTTTGTACGCTCTGTATGATTTCGTTTTTTCTTTTTAATTATTATTATTAAAGTAAATTTGTGTCAAGTTGAATCTATTTCGGGAAAATAAAGAAAAGGTGTGACCTATTTACTATACTTTGACGGGACAAAAATGTCACCAACATGCTATAATGGAAAGAATATTTGGTGCCCTGAGTATTAATTGCTCTTTATTCATTTATTATTTGCCGTGTATGTATAAATATTATCACGATTGACAATTTGATATATGCGGCAAGAATCAAACGAATAAAAGAAAAACAGTGCTCTTAGAATTCTTAAAATTTTTCTATTACACGAATCATTCTCTCAGCTACGTTGCCCTCATTCTTCTCCAACCCCGAATAAGGACACTTTATAAACAAATGAATGAATGATACCTAAAAGAAAAAGGACCTCCACATGTTCCATCGCTACTCACACTCCACTAAGGAAAAAGGAGGCGACAACATTTCTCTCCTCTCTCAAGATGGTAAAGGAGAAATCTCTGAAGGAGCAATAATGCTCATCCAGATTTACATTGCTTTACATTGTTCTGTTTTATTTTGTTTTTTTATTTGTTGGTTATTTTTATTCTTTTATTAGAAGTTTTAGTCTATATCTCCTTTCATATGTAATTTTATTTTTTTTTAATAATCTTAAGATAAGGGGTCTTGCCTAACCCCCTCATCTCTGGGTGGTTTTCAATTAAAAAAAAAAAAACTCATGCGGATTGCTTAGTTACTACTATACCAATACTTTGAACTTTAAAAATCAAGAACGAGGTCAAATCGAACAACTTTATGTATGAAGAAAAATGACTTTCTTCACAGTGATGTGTTACATTATATGTGATGTACAACAACTCTTGAGTTGTCACTTAAAATTTAAAAATTACAGTATATAACAACTGAATTGTCATGAGTGACAACTCATAAATTTACTATATATTAAGTTATATGTAATATACTCTAAACCCTTCCTCACATATTTAAAGTTGATGTTTATAGACAGAAGAACCTGCGCACAATTTCAAGTAAAATTCATTAGGAAATTAATTTCTCCCATCAGGTACTATACATCGATCTTGGAGACACATTAAAACAAGCCGCCAAACTCAAAATGCACTGCATCCCATCGCCACATAATTTTGAGCCAAAACAAGAATGATCTATGTGTCGAAGGCTTAGGCTGTCACATGCATGTGCAGCATGCAAATGCAAACAAGTGAACCGAAAATGTTACCGCAACAACATTGAACAATCAAAGAAAATAACAAAGGCCTTGGATATGGGCATCAAGAGCCGTCTGATCATACAATCAAAGTTGATCATATTCTAATCCGAGCCTCGACCGAAGCGTCTGATGCACCGCTACACATCAAACCATTCTTCCAAATACCAACTTATACATAAAACTGCCTGCATGCTATTGTCTTAGTCGATCACAACACGTACACACAGAACACACACAGAATCTTATATGTGTAAACACTCGAGAGCATTTGCAGCCGTGCTACACTTAATGCCATTTCTGCATGCAAAAAAATCGATACACTTAAACTAAGACATCCGCCACGTCCCAAACCGTAATTCACTTCTATTTACCTATAAATACAACCGCACTCTAGCTCATTCTCTTCATCGCACAGCAGAGTTTCAAAAGCTTTTCTTTTCTAAAAACAATTTTGGGCTTTTTTCTCAAAATGGCTTCCTCTTCTTTGCTCTGTTTTGGCCTTTGCTTCCTAGTTCTCTTCAGCGCCTGCTTTGCTCAAATAGAGCAGGTAACAGGCATAACTAGGGAGGAAAGGCAGCAAAGGCAACAGCGGCAACGCTTCCAAACCCAGTGCAACAACCAGAACCTCAACGCCCTTGAGCCCCAACAAAAGGTCGAATCCGAAGCTGGCGTCACAGAGTTCTGGGACCAGAACAATGAGCAATTACAATGCGCCAATGTTGCCGTATTTCGCCACCGTATCCAACAGAGAGGGCTGCTTGTGCCTGCATACACCAACACTCCTGAGATTTTCTATGTCGTTCAAGGCAAGCAAGCATGCATATCCAGTCTTCAATTTATATTAAGTTAAATCATTTTAATTATTCTCTAAATAATAAAGTTAGATATAAATTAATTAACAGGTAGTGGCATTCACGGAGCTGTATTCCCCGGATGTGCTGAGACATACCAAGATTCACAGCAACAGCAGTCGTTCCAAGGCAGTAGATCCCAAGATCAACACCAGAAGGTCAGACAACTACGTGAGGGTGATATCATTGCATTGCCTGCTGGAGCAGCTCACTGGATTTACAACAACGGCCGGGACCAGCTTGTTTTGGTCGCCCTCGTCGACGTTGGCAATTCTCAAAACCAGCTTGATCAGTACTTCAGGGTATTTAATTAACAAAACATTTTTTGATCCTATTATAATTTACATAATGTTTGTACGTCAATATTAATAGTAATTATTCATATTGATGTTCTCGTTGCTAGAAATTCTACCTCGGTGGCAACCCACAACCAGAACTCCAAGGTTACAGTCAAAGTCAAGGCAGCAGAGATCAGGGAAGCCAAGGCAGCGAGGGTGGCGACCGCAGCAGGAGAGGTGGCAATATCTTCAGTGGCTTTGACGAGCGGTTGTTGGCTGAGGCCTTCAACGTGAACCCAGATGTAATCAAGAGACTGCAGAGCCCACAGATGCAGAGGGGGATTATTGTCAGAGTCGAGGAAGAGCTGAGAGTACTGTCTCCTCAAAGAGGCGGAGAACAAGAAGAAGAATTCCAAGGAAAAGGAGACAATGGCATCGAGGAAACTCTCTGTACAATAAAGCTAAAGCACAACATCAATGACCCATCGGCTGCTGACGTGTACAACCCCCGGGCCGGACGTGTCACCACCGTCAACAGATTCAACCTTCCTATCCTCCGATACCTCCAGCTTAGTGCCGAGAAAGGAAACCTTTACCAGGTGAGAAGAATGGGGGTAAAAAAAAAAAAAGAAAAACACACATAACATCAATGTCACGTTATTTATTTGAAGTACACAAATATAACATTTGATTGATAGATTATTTTACCCGTGCATGTAGAATGCCCTGACGGCGCCGCACTGGAACTTGAATGCCCACAGCATAGTTTACATAACAAGGGGCAACGGCAGGATGCAGATTGTAGCGGAGAACGGGGAGAATGTGTTCGACGGCCAAATCCGGGAGGGTCAGCTGATCGTTGTTCCGCAGGGCTTCGCCGTTGTGAAGAGGGCAGGCAACCGTGGACTGGAGTGGATATCGTTCAAGACAAACGACGTCGCCATGACAAGCCAGCTGGCCGGAAGGGCTTCGGTGATTAGAGGGCTGCCGTTGGACGTTATCCAGAACTCGTTCCAGGTGTCGAGGGATGAAGCTCAGAGGCTGAAGTTCAACAGGCAGGAGCTGACCGTGTTTACTCCAGGGTCTAGGTCACAGAGGGGGTTAACTGTAGCCTAAGAGAAGTTATGTAAATGGGTACGTAATCGGGAAGTAAGCTATGTAGTGTCACGTAGTGTAAGTAGTTGAGATAGGGACGACTATGGATAAATAAAAGCCTTAATGGGCATGAAAGACATGGCTGCTGCGGAACTATATGTAAGTTTTATGTGCGAGTAAAATAAAAAGCAATATTTCTTTGCGAAAATAATTAAAAATTAAAATTGTTGTCTCTATATCTCTAATTTAGCTACACCCACACTTACTGAAGGAGAAGGATCCATATTGCACTGATTTAAGTTTCAATTTTTATTTTTTATTTTTGGGTCGATTCTTTAATTACTGAAGGAGTTGACTTCACTCAAAATCCAAAAGCATCTGAATGAATTTAAAGGACCCCCTCCGAACTCCTTTGCCTTCTCTGTTTAACTTGCCGTTGCTGAACGCAGTGGATGTACATATATAAATCCTACGAATAAGCAATTTTGTATTTCTGTATATATATTTTTTAATTTCTCTCTGTTGCTGGGTATTAACCATATGAGCAGTTTTCGTGTAATTCATCATCTAAAAACTCTATGCGGTATTCTCCGCAAAAGAAGTCTTGCTTTTTATTTTATAGCTTTTTTTTTTTTATCGTCCATGAAGTATAATTACTGGATGTAATTATAAATGCCCAAATAAAACATTTAGGGGAAAAAAAACCTTGGATATATATATAAAAAAAAAAATTCTATTTCTGTGAAATCTCGTTTCAATCTATGTTTTAAATGGTCAAATGGGTCAAAGGAAAAATTTTGTGTGGAGCTATCCCATTAGTCCCCATTTAGATACGCTTGCTTCTTTCAAATTCTTCTTCTATTAACCAAGCAGAATTTTGTCTTGGCATTTTTTTTTCTTCAATCATTAATGCTACATGTTCGAAGTAACATGATGATGGAGAAGCATTACAAGCATTGAAAACTAAAATTTGTAGCCGTGTTCTCAATGTGCTGGAGGAATTGGCCACAACACTAGCTGGCTGTTTAAGTGATCTTAACTGCGCCATCCGTAGGTATATTGTTGAACAATATATATTTCCTGCAGCTGCTGCATCAAAGATCCCTTCAACAATGAGTGTTATTGGACTATTTGTATAACTGAAAGCATCAATATGAAAATATCATAGTTGAACTAAAGACTTGTTACAGAGCATGCATGATTAGAGTTGTGAGGATAAGTACACCTGATGATCTCCTAGCTGACGTGGAACAATTAGTTAGCTGATTCAGCTTCATTGTTAATGAACTCGTTGGGCGTGGGTTGAAGTTATAACAAACTCTAGTAAATGTATTCTACTAAGTACAAATACAGAGACTCAGATTACAATTGTTTCAGTGGTAGGGAATCGAATAAATTTCATATTCTTCTTTATCTCTTTCCTTCACTTTCTTTTTAATTTTCTCTTTAGTTTTCTTGCTAATTATACATTCCATTGTTTTGTCTTTCGTATTTGGTGGAACATTTTTTTAATTTGTCAATTATCTCGTTATTTTTTAGAAATTATTATTCGCAAGTAGATGAAGTCTATTATTTGAAAAAAAAAGGAAAGAAGGGCTGATTGTGAGAAGAAGAGAAAAAGGAAATAAAGAGAAGAATATAAGAAGACAAGAGAAAAGAGGGTTCAAATGTCAAATAAGACAACATTTAAATTAGGACTTCTAGAGAGAAATCTATAGATGTAAATTTCATTTGAGAGCTTTAGATATAGAAAGTAGTGAGTTTGGAAGGGTTTAATTAAAAGAGATACTTTTAATTTAAGGGTGGAATTAAGTATTTCCTTATTAAAAAATAACCCTAAACTTCTCTCTCGGCCAAAATTCTCTCAACTAGCCGCCACCTTTTTGTTAACATTTGGCCGTCGGCATGGCCTCACCGGCCGCTGGTGGTGGTCGCTAGCCGCCACCGGAGTCCCCCCCCCTCCCCCCACCGTCGGCGATGTCTTCTTGGCTCGACAGCCCCTCAACCAACCACCCTCATTCACATGCAACAATGTCTCTTCGCGGCTCGCCTCTCAAAACCGGCCCCTTGTTGCCGCTGGTGGTGCAGCCCCACCCATGTCGGATCACCCTCCTCACACCGGCGACGTGACCTTGGCTGACAGATCCAACTCCCATCCACGAGTTGAGCACGCTTGCAGCCCACGATCGCATCAACCTGGCAGCGGTTCTCTGCCCGTTGTCGCCGCACCCACGGCGGCTGGTGATGCCTCCATTCCCTCGCCTCAGCCATCTTTGGTCCCCTCGGCTGGAGCCTTGCCCTCAGAACTGTCACAGCCGTCACTGCTAGGGCAAGCCGATCTTCCCATGCAAACGTTGTTGGCCACCGTGTGTGGTGGTTTCGTTTTGCCAGCCGCTGTTCATCCCTCCAACTCGTCTACGGCCAGCCATCATGAGCCTCTCTCCCAAGACCCGTTGGCTTCAACCAAGCAGTCACCTACTCCTCATGCACCCTCGGACATGCAGCAAGCTTCCCATCGCCCACCACCCGCTACTGCATGCATCACTCAGCCTACCACCACTTCGGTTTCCAACAATAATCCTGCGGCTAGTATTACAACCCAGCCCACAACCACTTCCATCCGTGACCCTGATTGCCCTACCTCGAACGTGAACAATGATGCCACAGCAGCTGGTACCCCTCTCCCATCACGGGCAGCCCCTATTATTCACCCCTCCTGCAACCCAAACTTCAATCCCAAGCCCTCATATGCTTTGGTTTTGAACTCGGCCTCCATCCTTAACCCCTATGCCTCCTCTAGACCTCAAATATCCTTTCTTTATGCTGTCACGGGCTCCGGCTCACCCGTTGTTCCGGTCAAGCTGACTATACTCCATCGTAGTGAACCTGTTGTTCATTTTTCAGCAGAGAAGATACAAGCTATGGCTGAACCTTTCAAACTGGAGTTGGTTGGTAAGTTCTCATTTGGGCATCCCCTTAAGGAGGTTATTTGGAAATGTTTTATTTCGTTGGGGTTAAAAGGTAATTGTCAAGTGTTGTTGCTTGATAATCGACACGTGTTGATTAAATTGTGTATGGAGGATGATTATTCGCATATTTGGGTGAGGCAAACGTGGTATGTTAACATCGGGGTATGCGTATTTTCAAGTGAAACACTGATTTTCGCTGTTCGATGGAGTCCCATATTGGATATCATTATTGTACTTGCCTGTTCATTTTATCCAATGTAAATCTGCTTTATTTTCTATTGCTGCTGCTATTGGTACACTGCTACGTGTTGATCATGCCACGGCCTCGGTTAATAGGCCGTTGGTAGCTCGAGTGCTTGTTGAGTATGACGTTTCGAAACCGTTGTTGTCTCGTCTTTGAATTGAGGAGGGGGATTCTGGGTTTTGACAGGATGTCGTTTTTGAGCGGGTCCCCGCATACTATTCTTCATGTAGGCATCTTGGTCACTCCGCCAATTCCTGTTATGTTGCTAATCCTAGGCTTCGTAAGCCTGTTCAGCTTGTTGGTGAGGCTAAAGGTACTGCACTCTGAGATAAGGGCAACTTACCAATTCCGGAACCTGCTGGTCAATCTCGGGAGGCTCGTGCTCCCCAATATGTTGTTGTTGCTGATCACCGGCCTCCGGTGTCTCCTTTACAGCCCTTTATGGATCAGGGTCCGAGTTCGGGATTTGGCTTGGCCCCCCCAGCATCGGTGCCTCTTGCTGCTGTTCATGTTGATTTAGACTTGAGAGTTTCTGTGCGTGAGCAGATTCGGCCTGCTGGTTCGAGTGCTCCGGATAGCCATTCGATGCCTCCTGACGCTATTGGTGCCGGCTCGAGTAGCCTAGTTAGTCGTCCGATGCCGATGGATGATCCTTTACATGTGGCTTTCAATTCTCATAGTACCGATTTTTCCGGATTTGATGATGAGGAGGGGGATGGTCAGTTGCGGGTCTCCACAGGCACTGTCTTTTTCAAGTCTACAGTGGATGATATTCGCTCCATGGTTGTGGGTTTTAATTTCCACCCTCCAAATCTCTCTTTTCAATCAGATGAGGAGTGTAGCTCTGAGGACAATCTTGTAGCAGATGAGTATTTTGCGTCTGAGCCTGAGGGTACAGGGGGCGTGATCTTAATCGTGATTTCAGTATTGCTGGCCCGCATTCCTCTGGTTCTAAGAAAGATTTCAAGCTAGTCACTGGTCGTAAATATCATAAGCGATTTTTTGGGTATTTACATTAATTACATATCATTTGTTTTTCATTGCTCTGTTTTGCTTTGTTATTTTTCCATTTGTTGGTTGTTTTTATTTTTTTACTTAGAGATTTTGGTTTATGTCTCCCTCCATATATAATTTTATTTTTTCAATAACATACAGGTATGGGGTCTTGCCTAACCCCCACCTCTGGGTGGTCTTCAACTTAAAAAAAAAAAAGTGATTATCCTTTGTACTTCACACCATTTTGTATATATATATATATATATATATATATATATATATATATATATATATATATATGTGATTTTTGTTTGAATCCGTGTAGGGTAGTTATATACGCAATTCTTTGGCTAGGTTCACTTCTAAATTAACTGATAAAATACTTTGCAGGCCATTGGTTAGGTGCTTCGACTGAATTTATGAGAAAGATCTTATTTGATAAGAGATTAATTGATGAAAAGGATTTGGGAGTAATACAAGTTAATTTTGATATTATAAAAATAATTTGTGATTAATGATGGGAGAAATGAATTCCAAAGTTAGTAAGGGACGTCATAATAATTTGTAACACAAGTAAATTTTGATATCATAAGGATAGTTTGTGATCAATGATTGGAGAAACGAACGCTAAGTTGGTAAAGAATGTCACATATGGCAAAAACATTTAGTTTTATTATTTCACTAGAACAAAAACTTACAGCAGCAGTACTCGGCTTTCTAGCCAACAGCAAGGACTTTATTCCTTAAGTACAAATATAACCCCTTAATATAAGCTCTCTTACTTTGATCACACACTAATTAATTACTGTGACCTAGACCCTGGAGTAAACACGGTCAGCTCCTGCCTGTTGAACTTCAGCCTCTGAGCTTCATCCCTCGACACCTGGAACGAGTTCTGGATAACGTCCAACGGCAGCCCTCTAATCACCGAAGCCCTTCCGGCCAGCTGGCTTGTCATGGCGACGTCGTTTGTCTTGAACGATATCCACTCCAGTCCACGGTCGCCTGCCCTCTTCACAACGGCGAAGCCCTGCGGAACAAC
Organism: Murraya paniculata; assembly: GCA_030449075.1. Lineage (NCBI taxonomy): Eukaryota > Viridiplantae > Streptophyta > Magnoliopsida > Sapindales > Rutaceae > Murraya > Murraya paniculata. The sequence goes on from JAEVFN010000040.1 coordinate 698,388, forward strand.
GATCAGCTGACCTTCCCGGATTTGGCCGTCGAACACATTCTCCCCGTTCTCCGCTACAATCTGCATCCTGCCGTTGCCCCTTGTTATGTAAACTATGCTGTGGGCATTCAAGTTCCAGTACGGCGCCGTCAGGGCATTCTACATGCACGGGTAAAATAATCTATCAATCAAATGTTATATTTTTGTACTTCAAATAAATAACGTGACATTGATGTTATGTGTGTTTTTCTTTTTTTTTTTTACCCCCATTCTTCTCACCTGGTAAAGGTATCCTTTCTCGGCACTAAGCTGGAGGTATCGGAGGATAGGAAGGTTGAATCTGTTCACGGTGGTGACTCGTCCGGCCCGGGGGTTGTACACGTCAGCAGCCGATGGGTCATTGATGTTGTGCTTTAGCTTCATTGTACAGAGAGTTTCCTCGATGCCATTGTCTCCTTTTCCTTGGAATTCTTCTTCTTGTTCTTCGCCTCTTTGAGGAGACAGTACTCTCAGCTCTTCCTCGACTCTGACAATAATCCCCCTCTGCATCTGTGGGCTCTGCAGTCTCTTGATTACATCTGGGTTCACGTTGAAGGCCTCAGCCAACAACCGCTCGTCAAAGCCACTGAAGATATTGCCACCTCTCCTGCTGCGGTCGCCACCCTCGCTGCCTTGGCTTCCCTGATCTCTGCTGCCTTGACTTTGACTGTAACCTTGGAGTTCTGGTTGTGGGTTGCCACCAAGGTAGAATTTCTGGCAACAAGAACAAGGACAACAGCAAATGAACAGTCACAATATTGAAAATATTGCTTCATTATCTTATGTATAACAAAAATGTTTAGTTAATTAATTAATGAATTAATTACCCTCAAGTACTGATCAAGCTGGTTATCAGAATTGCCAACATCAACGAGAGTGACCACGACAAGCTGCGATGGGCCGTCGTTGTAAATCCAGTTAGCCGATCCAGTAGGCAATGCAACCACATCACCCTCACGTAATTGTCTAACTTTTTGGTATTGATCTTGGGATCTACTCTGACTCTCTGACGACCTTTGCTGTGATTCTTGGTATGTCTCGGGACATCCGGGGAACACAGCACCGTGAATGCCTCTACCTATATGAATTTAATTAATTTCGAACACGTTATTTACAAAATAATTAATCAAAAGAATTTAACTTAATGTCGTGTGCGTGCAAGTGCTTGCATGCATGCTTGCTTGCTTGCCTTGAACAACATAGAAGAGCGCAGGAGTGTTGGTGTATGCAGGCACAACGAGACCCCTCTGTTGGATACGGTGGCGAAACACAGCAACATTGGCGCATTGTAATTGCTCGTTGTTCTGATCCCAGAACTCTGTGACGCCAGCTTCGGATTCTACCCGTTGTTGGGGCTCAAGGGCGTTGAGGTCCTGGACATTACACTGGGATTGGAAGCGTTGCTGCTGTTGCCGTTCCTCCCGAGTTGCGCTTGCTTCCTGTGCTATCTGAGCAAAGCAGGCGTGGAAGAGAACTAGAAAGCCAAGGCCAAAACAAAGCAAAGAAGAGGAAGCCATTCTGAAAGAAAGGGGGAAAAAAAACACTCAAAAAGGCTGTGATGAAGAGAGTGAACTAGATTGGGGTGGTATTTGTAGAAGAAAACACTGGGATCACTTGGTTTTAGCGTGCCTGCAAATGCCCTGAATTGCTCACACAGAATGAGATTATTTTGTGTTCGTGTTGGTGCTGGACCAACACGAATGCATGCAGAGGCGGCCAGGTGCATGCAAGTTTTGTATATTTCTGTATTTTAATTTCATGTTGCATGCATAAGTAACACTACTTAAATCTTCGACACATCGAAGGTTTTTGTTTTGGCTCGTAGAGGTATGTGGCGATCATGATGTGAGAACTACTAATTGGATTTGCCATCTTGGAGTTTGTTTTTGGTGGCTTGCTTTAATGTGTCTCTGCAATTGATGGTGCGTTTGGAATTGCTTTTATTGGAGGGTTAAAAATGATCTTAAAAATTTAAAAATTAATTTTTAGCATTTGGTAAAAAAATTAAAATAACTTTTGTCAAATCAGCTTCTCTTATGGTTGATTTTGAGAAATAGTAGTTTTTACGTTCTGAATTTGAGAATTAATTTTATCATTTAATATAATTTTATAAATATCCTTAAAATTATTACTTAAACCCAAAATTATCTTTTTTCAAATTGGAAGTAAAATCAATATTTTAATAAATTTTTATTGTAATTCATCAATATAAATTTATTAATATTAATTTGTTCGTTGAATTATTATTAAATTTATTTCATTATGTTATAAATTTAATTATCAATTGTTTTAAGATAAAAAATCAATAGATTATAAATTTTATTTTTAGTTAAAGTTATTATAATACACAATTAAAAATATTGTATGTACATGTTTATATATATATAGGTAAATTTTATCCTACATTATGTACATTTTAGTTATTTTTTCGCTCAGCTGTTTAATAGTAAAATTTACTAAACTTTCATAATTATTTTTAAAACTCACAGTACTTTTGAAAATAAAATTTACCAAACACTTAACTGATTATCTTCTCAGCTGATTATTTCTACAGCACAGCTAATAACAATTATTTTAAAACTACAGCATTCTCAAACTGACTCTTACTCGATGACTTGATGATATGATGAATTAATTGTGAACCGTGTGTTGATTCTAGTCTAGCTACATCAATTTTGTAGCGTTCCCCAATGTCACATCCCAAATAATTTAATTTCTAGTCTAGCTACATCAATTTTGTAGCGTTCCCCAATGTCACATCCCAAAAACTTTTAAATTATTTTATCTTAAAAAATTATCTCAAATAACGTTGCATTCATTAATTCGTTAGTAATAATTTAATTAATTCATTTAAATTTTAGAAAGATTTATCAACTACTTAATATGAACGATACTTCATTTAAAATAAAAAATTTAGGATGTTTATCATTAAAGTGACATTATAATTTTCATAAATAAAAGAGACGTGGGCGAAACAGGCTCATCAAACTCATTATATATATACTGGTGATAGGTATGGTTAAGTTTTTTTAATCTAAACTTGTGATTTGTGAGATTGGTAAGTTGTATATTGGATAATTTTAAATTTAAAGTAATGGAGCCATTGATTATCACACAAGTGATAAACTTAAATTAGACGGTTCCATTATTTTTTTTTTCCTCAAAAACTTGGATTAAATAAAAGGTCTAGAGATTTTTGGGAGTGAGAAAATAATCAAGTTTGTTTTTTTCTTTTTTTAATGAAAGTTAGCGTATTAAGCAAATATAAGGAAAAACAAGACACTAGGGGAAGGGAAGAAGAGAGTGGAGTAGTAATGCGAGCCGCACCCGTAAGCAAAATGATACAACTATAGAAACAATTTTATTTTTCTTTCAAATGTTTAGGTGTATATAGAATCTAGAGAGTACAGTTAGTAACTTCCAGTGACTAAATGAATTCAATTTACAAATTCCAATTTAGTTTAAGGATAATAACAAAAGAAAAATAATATTTGGCCACCAACAAAACACTACTATGATAGGAACAATAGTATTTTAGTGTGAACAGTACTATCATTTTGTGTGTAACAATAATACTGTAACATAAACAATATCCCATTTATTTTTATGATGGTGTTTAAATATTAATACTCATAACTAAACGAGTGAATAGATTTACTTCGCTTGGGTTTTTATTATCAGTTGGAATTGTGTTTCTTCACAAGCCAAATTCAATCACATAAAGATTCCTTATCTAGGATTAAGGCTTATGGAGATCAAGCCATCTAGCTAATTTAATTTTTATATCCAGCATAACGAAAAAATTGTCATACATTTCACACCTTAGCCAAAATTTTAAACTTCATGAGAATGACTTGGATCCACTTACTAATACATTTATCCATATATGTTGCAAGCTTGTACTTAGTATTGATTTTTAGACAACACAAATTTCAAAATCAAAATAAAACTAAGTTATCTTTTTATTTTTATACAGATATACCCTCGAAACTTTTATGAAACATATAAAAGTCTTTTATGAAAAAATCAGATATATTTAGTCTGCTTAATTATTGTCAGACTTACTATAAACTTGACCTTTTTAGGTTACTTAATTTATTCGACTTATGACTCAACTTACTAAATTTTTATTATGAAAGTTGAGAATATAGCAATTTTCTATTTAACTACATAATTTTTGTCAAGGGTGTTTTTGTCTTAGGAATATTTATATAAGGTGGAGTGTATATTGTTGGTATTTTCAAGGGATTGGGGTATTATTGAAAATAAAGGGGAAAAAAACCACAGAAATTAACAAATACGAACGGGTCAATCCGATTTTGTACAGCCCGGGTTTACGATCCATCTGTTTTTGGGCTCTAACTTCTCAATTCATTCGCCGGCCCCACTCAACTCAATTTGCAGCTTCCAAGCAGGCGATTTCGCTTTAGAGTGGCCTTTTGGGCACCACAAAAAATTTCTCCTAAACTCTATTTTAATTGAAATTACTTAAATAATTTAATACAAATTAATTTATTTTTTATTTCAAATAAATATTTAATTAAACACTTCGATAAATTAATCTTCTTAACAATTTTTCTACACCTAATCCGTTTCATAATTTATATTTATATTTTAATTTTTAATTAAAAGGTTTTTTTAAAAATATTATAAAAATTTAAAATTATGAAGATAGAAATTATATAATAAAAAAATTTAATATTTTGACATTTGTATGTAATTTTAAAAGAAATATTTTTTAGTTGAAATTTATGGGAAGATAATTAATTTTAATGTATAAATTTATTTTTTATCAATTAGCGTGAGAGTATTTTTGGAAATACATATTAAAACAGAAAAGGAAAAAGGGTGTTATAAGTATCTTTTTTTAATTTTCTAGATTTTGTTGTGATAAGGCCACTAGTCTCGTCTACACTCTCCACTTTAGCTTCACTCAAGACTCTCAACTGCTTGAGCTCAAAGCTACTATTACGAAAATGGCCACGTCAGCCACATCTACAACAACCGGTATCATCTCTCAGCTTAACCTCACGCGCCACTCGGTACAGCCATTGGCAAACGTGACGGGAAGAAGAAGTAGGAAGCTTGTTGTCAGAACAAGTTCTTTAAAGACACCCATCAGTGCAAAACAAGCAGAAAAGAACGCAATGCAGTACAGGAAGCTCGGCGACTCTGCTCTTGTCATCAGTGAAATCACTCTTGGAACTGTGAGCAACTTCGCTTTTTTCTTAATGGGTGTTTCTTGTTTTCGTATATAAACTGTTTTTAGTAATGGGGTTGTACGTTTTTTTTTTTTAATTTTTTATGTTTTGGGTGATGAATTGTTTGTTATTTTGTGTAACGTGGCGGGAAAATGAAATGTACTCTGTATTTGTTTAATACTAAGAAAGCAGTTCCTAATTATGTTGACTGCTCGTGGAAAGTGATGTTATATGAATGGACAGTATCCAATTTCAATAGCTCTGTTCTTTTGGTATGTTGTATTGCTTAGATTTTAATAAACATGTTGGATATTTGTTACTTGATCATTGGTCATTAACAAAGGCGAATACGTTTAATTACCTAGTTATTTTGAATGCCATTTGAGCATTGAAAACTCAAAGTATTTGAATTATCCATCCTTCTAAGAAGTATTTACTATATCAAACTGATGTTTTTCTCTTGAACCGCTTTAAAAAAATTGTAAATATTTTTAAGCCCTTGTGTTTGGTATCATGTTGGATCCTGAATTGTGGAAAAATTTTAAGTTGTTTGCAAGTCTCGGGGGTCGTTTGAAAATTTTTTGAACTACTTGGAAGGGCATGTGATTCAGGAATTCGCTGTTGAAAGTTTTATTAAGTTCATGGGATATTAAAATATGGAAGATCAGTATTCTTTGGTTTGGTCTTAATGTCGTTATTTTGTTTGTGGTGCATGATGTCTCTTCCTATATCTAGAAGAATGAAGCATTACTAGTTACTGTCAGCTGTCAAGTTTTATTATGTGTGATTAAGTCTTTCATCTTTCTCAGATGACTTTTGGAGAACAAAATACAGAGAAAGAATCTCATGAAATTCTCAGTTGCGCATTTGAAAATGGCATCAATATTCTTGACTCTGCAGAGGGCGTAAGTTCAGTTACACATTACCTATAGATACATGCACATATGCACTGACGGACATGTGCCTGCAAACCCTCAGAACTTCAACCCGACCAGCCAATCACTACAAAGAGAACCTTAAAGTATATGAACAATGTTGTTTTGTTGTTTTGAATCATCTCTTTCCTTCAGTTTCAATTTTCAAAATCACCTTTAAATTAGTTGTCAACAGTGCAACCGTTGTTTTCATGTCAAAAGCTTCATTGACTCTTCCTCTGCAATCCGGAGGAATTAAAAATGGAAAAGGAAAAACAGAAGGATTGTTACTTGGTGTTGTCTCTAAAAATTCTATCTTCTTAGCTGGTTATATCTTTATCATCCCAAAGACTTCTATTCCTGGTTTATTTAGTAGGAAGATACTTTGTTTCACTGGTCTTGTCTTTAGAGCCTTAAATTCATAATGCAAAATATTGTAACTTTCGGTTTCATGAAGATTAATATGTTCCTTATAATCAGATTTTGGTAGCTGCAAGTTCTCTTTTCTCTTGTATTCTCAGTGAGTTTCGATGATTCTTTGCCTTTTGTCTTACAGTACCCCATTCCAATGAAGAAGGAAACACAAGGTAAAACAGATCTCTATATTGCTAGCTGGCTGAGGTCTCAGCCCCGTGATAAGGTTTGGGCCTATTCACTTAATGCATCTTTCTTCTAAGCACAAGCGTAACAAAGATTTTGATCATCTTGGGCAGATTGTTTTTCTTTGATTTTACAAATCAATCGAAATTGCATATTTTAAGCCACATCATTAACCCAAATTCGTGGGATTTCACATCAGGCAGCAATGAAATTTATAGCTATTCTCTCATAAGGGTTTAATTTATAAATTCAATAAATTAAATGTCAACTGCTCTGGATGTGGTAGAAAATTGAATTATGATTTGCAGCTTACAGCTAGAAGCAAACTTTACAATTCTGAAGTTGATTTAGCGGTTATGTCAATTCCTGAAATCATTTACCTTATTGTTCCTTCTTTAGATTAAATGGTGCTTTTTGTTTCCAGAGTAGTTAAAATGAGAATTTTGGACCAAATTGGCTCCTTTGGCTGAAATGACTCAATCATTTATTCTATGATTGTAAATTGTATTTAAAAATGATATTAAATTCTTGTCGTCATATCTAATCTTGTTGGTATTTCTTCTCGTTAATTCTCAAACAAGATATCTGAGTAATGGGTTCATCTGCATGTTTGTGAAAATTCACTGTTTTGGGAAGATGATATGAAGATATTAATCATGTTTTCTGAAAGCAAGAATCTGGTTATCCGATACTTTTAGATTGTTGATAAATATGTTTATCTCAATCATGGATAGGTTATCATTGCAACAAAAGTTTCTGGTTATTCAGAACGATCAAGTTATTTGCGTGACAATGCAAAAGTTTTGCGCGTCGATGCTGCTAACATAAAAGAAAGTGTAGAGAAAAGCCTAAAACGCCTGAACACAGATTACATCGACTTATTGCAAATTCACTGGTATTTTTGCAGCTTCCTTATTACTAATTATCACATAATACAAAATCTTGGAAGTTTTATTTCTTCAATCTGGTTTGTCCGGTGACATATGTCAGTAGTACTTATCTTAAAATGCTCCTTAATTGCTTGTCAAATTGTGGATGCAAAACTGTTCCATTTGTGTATCACATGCTGTCTATCGAAGTCAATTTAAATATTATACAAGTTCCCATTCAACATAATGAAACATACTTTTTCTCTGATTACTTCCTCTCCTTGAAGTGATTGTCACTTGGATTAGATGCAGACATGATTTTGAAGCTGATGTAGTGTTCTAATGGAATCCTATTAAATAATACTCGTATAACATGTTATGCAGAAAATTATTAATGTTTCACAAAACCTCAGAGGTAGCTGTCATTGTAGCTTGCTTGATGATGGGTAATGTAGGCATTGCTTTACCAGGTCCACTTTCTTTCTAAACAAATCGTAGTGTACCTCTTCTCAGGGGGTTTAGGCCTCTCCCTTCCTTACAAAATCCCCTGCCTGATGTATTTCAGGTTTCTGGTAAGACAATCAGGAGAGCATAGCAGTTGTACTAGATGGCATCTTTCTTTGTAATGTACTTTAGTCTTAGCAAATCAAGTATTAGATGTCAAACCTTAAGGAGTGTCATAAGGTCTACATTACAGCGGATGTTTGAACTTTTTTTCATTTTTTTGGAGCTTAGATTCCTACCATCTTTAGCACAGATTCCTTTTGCAAAATAGCTCAATTGCCTTGCATACAAATGCTTTTTAATGTCTAGTTCTTTTCTTCCTCTTTTTCCTTCACACCCCCCCCTCCCTCTCTTTTTGGGGTGTTGTGTGTGAGCTGTCAAATAAGCATGTAAATCTTTTCTAAAAGAAATCTCAGAGTCAGAATAGTCAAATAAAGCATTCTGAAAACTTCTGTTTCAACTTTCATCCCAGGCCGGACCGCTATGTGGCATTATTTGGTGAATACATGTATGATTATTCAAAATGGAGGCCAAGCGTGCCAATTGTAGAACAACTGAGGGCGTTTAAAGAACTTATTGATGAAGGGAAGGTAATGTCTTCTAGATCATGCGGACTCTAGCTTCAGGTGTTAACTTATTGTCTTTTAAGCATTAAAAATAAAAACCGTCTGATTTTCTGGACAATACAACTAAATTATCCCTCATTTATTATGATGTATTAAACTATGGCATATTAGCTTTTTTGGTGTCCTTTAGATTTATCTTTTATGAGAGCAGATGGTTGATTGCCTCGAACCTCAAAGGACTATTATTTTTGGTATCTGGATATGCATATATAAATTGAAAAAAGAATAATGAATTTCAAAAGTTGTGTGTTCCATTGCATCTCAAATAAAGTTCTATTCAATGTCAAAGAGATTCTAATATCTATAACTGATCCTGGATGCTTTTCAATTTCCTAGGTACGTTACATTGGTGTTTCCAATGAGACTTCATATGGAGTGATGGAGTTTGTTCATGCTGCTAAAGTTGAAGGACTTCCGAAGATTGTTAGTATCCAAAATAGTTACAGTTTGTTGGCTAGATGTCATTTTGAAGGTAAGTTCCTTTTTATTCTATATCATTGCATCATTATAAATGAAAATTTTATCAAATTTCAGGTTTTTATGCTTTTAGATACTCATAATTGGTGGATCACTTTAGACAGATGCTTAGCTAAATTGAAGTGTCCATCTAATCTCCATTTTTTCCTTTTGTTATTGTAGATCTAGCTGTCGGTGAGTAATTATATTCTTTTTAGAATCCAAAAGTATAGTGTTCACTAAATGCTCTAGAACCACTTTGGCCGTGTCATAAATAATTATACACAAATAAAATTCAAGAGTTGTTTAGCTTTAATCCTGGAATATCAGCTTAAGAATTAGAAGTTATCTTTATCGGAAGTGGTTTGTAGCCTTAGTTGCTTAATTTCAGCATTATAAGCCTGTCCTATTGTTTTCTTGCAGTTGATCTTGTTGAAGTTTGTCATCCAAAGAATTGCAATATTGGCTTACTCGCTTATTCGCCACTGGGTGGCGGATCATTGACCGGAAAATATTTAGATATAAATTCTGAAGCTGCAAGGAAGGGAAGGTTGAACCTCTTCCCTGGTTACATGGAAAGATATAATATATCCCTGGCCAGGGTATGTTGATCATCTAAATTTATTTGGTTGTAAATTAGTTATAAGAATCATCAAAGTTATGTCTGGAATTGGCTTACACTAAACACCCCCATCACTCTTGCCTGAGAACTTTCATTTTAGAGTGAAGGGCTAGATTAGGAATCGTTGCTCCTCATATACTTGTAATTATCTTCTTTTAGCTTCCAACTGTAAATCAATAATGCTAACCAGCCTCTCCTGTTTACTTGATTCTGAATTCCAGGAAGCAACAATAAAATACATGGAGACGGCTAAGAAGCACGGCCTAACTCCAGTTCAACTTGCGCTCGGATTTGCCCGAGACCGTCCATTTATGACAAGTTCAATCGTCGGAGCAACCTCTGTCGAGCAACTAAAAGAAGACATTGATGCATTTTTTACGACTGAGCGGCCTTTGCCGCAAGAAGTAACGGCAGATATTGAAGATATTTTCAAGAGATGCAGAGATCCAGCTATCTTTTAAAGAGTGACAATTTAGACGGTCCCTCATCTTGGTTCTTTGGTCAATTTTATTTTCCCATGTAAATTACATCATTTGTCATCAATTAATGTATTTATTTTTTCATGATCTTCATATTTTTGCATCTTATTCCTAAAAACATCCAACAATGGAAATATTTGTAACATTTGGACAGAAAATACTTTTGCATGTCAGTTTGTTTTAAAAAAATTTCTCGGCCATATGGTTGGAGAAAGTATGCAGATCAGATGGTTTAAAATCCTTCAAAATTTTAATTGTTTTAAAATAATTTTTGACCCACATGCCACGTGGCAAAAAAATATATTAAAAAATAAAAAAGAAAATTATAAAGAGGAAGTTTAGTTAGTTAAAAAGGAGAGTGAAAACGTGGAAGCAAGAACAGAAGCGCGCCAATATCTGAGCACAAATACATTTTGAGCTGCAAACACACCGCTTACTTCTCCCTTTCTCTCTCTCTTCACATTGCATTCATTTTCTCCATCAAGAAAAACAATAATAATAATAATAATAATAACAATTTCCCCGCATGCATGCATGCATGAATGATCTTCATCTGCTTCTTTGAAATTTTGAGTCAAATCAAATTGGCTTGTTAAAGGGACTAAAATTAGATTACAATTTGTTTTGATTGATCTGCTATTGTATTTTTCTGGGTAATGAAATCTTGAAATATTGGTAGTGTTGTTGTGTTGTTTGTTGCTGTATTTGATGAGAGGAGGGAAAAGAAGAAGAAGAAGCAGCAGAAAGAAATATCTATGAAGACAGGGGCAAGGAAGTCGCCGCCACCGCACCACCACCTGATGCAGTTGTTGTCTTCGGCGGTTTCCTTTCGAGTTTTTCACATGGAATGGCAGATCTTGCTAGTTATGGAAAATCTGAGCGTGACATTGAACAGGTTAGTACTTTACCTTTCTTTTTATTCTGATTTTCGGTTTCACTCAAATTTAAGCTGCTTAAGTGTGCATTTTTAGGAAATATTTGGTTTCTGTGTTTTAGGCAAAGCTGTGGAAATTTAAATGCAAATAGGTTTTTCAATTCAACATGATGTTGTTACTTGGACTAGTAATCTTTGGAGCTAAATGGGCATATAATGTAATCAATCAGGTTACTTATGTTTGAATGCTTGGTTGATGAGTACAAATGTTGGCAAAATTCTCGGTCAGTTAGGTTAATTAATGAATGGCATGAGCTGGGAATGAGTTAAAAAAACAGGAGGCCTGTTGAATAAGAGATACGTTGATCAATTTAATTTGGTGGTTCGCACAAGTTGTGTTGCAAATGAAGCATCTTGTTTGCAACAAATTAAAGACACCTTAAGGGAGGAAATTAAGAACAAGAAATCATTGTTTGAAAAATGAAACAATTGGATGTTCAGCTATCCATACAATATTAGCTCGACATGATGCTGGAAACCAATAACTAGGTCCTGAAAATTTTAATTGCAAAAGTAGTTACCAGACTATTGATAGTAGGCATAAGAAAATTTTAAAATGTACTGCTGCATTAGTTATCATGTAGTGTGCAATTATGTCTACCGGAATCTTTGTTGTTACCTTTTTACCTTAGATTTTGACATCTGGTTGCTTGAATTTGGTTTTTGATACTTTCTATGCTCACTCTTTTGAAGGCACTCATTGCTTTAAAAAAAGGCACTCAGTTAGTCAAGTACAGCCGGAAAGGAAAACCTAAGTTTCGTGCATTCAGGCTTTCTTCGGTGAGTTATTTTCTCTCAAAATGAGATACTTGGTTTCATCATACTTAATATCTGTGCAACAACATTCGAAAATGTTTCATGAAGTCAGTCTTCTGGGAAGGAGATAGTTTAATCATCTATTTTGTCTTTTCACTTGGACTTGTATAAATATAAATTTTGAATGTGCGAGTGCAACTACACATACAGCTGTTCTGCAAAGTAGACTCTGTTAGTACCTCAAGTACATATTCTCCAAATTTGTCGGGAGATGATGCATCTGTCAACACCCCCAAGTATATAAATGATTTCACTTTTGGTGGTTTTAACAGGATGAAACTTCTCTTATCTGGTTATCACATGGAGAAGAAAGGAATCTGAAGTTATCTACTGTGTCAAGGATAATCCCTGGACAGAGAACTGTGAGTTAATCTCCTGTTCTTAGCTAATTGAAGATATATTTTTCAGTTCAGTTGACCTCCTTTGTGTACTAAAGTGCCAATATTTTTCTTACTGACATGATGAGAAATAACTAATTCTTTACTATCTTTGTACAGGCTGTATTTAAAAGATATTTGCGTCCTGAAAAGGATTACTTGTCATTTTCACTTGTATACAGTAACGGTGAAAGATCTCTCGATCTGGTTAGTGCTACCAAAAAATTCATCTTACCTTCTGCTTGATGATATGCTTAAATCTATCGATATAACACTTGATTGTTAATATCCACAGATCTGCAAGGACAAAACCGAGACAGAGGTTTGGTTTGCAGGCCTTAAGGCATTAATTACGAGATATTCTAATAGGCGTACCAGGAGTGACATTTCTGATGTGAGTTTTCATTTCAGCATGATTTTTTTTTTTCTAGTGCTGATGAGATAGTCAGGAAATTCTGTATTTGTTTCTAGTTTATGAAGACATAACTTGTGCTTTATACTAATTTTATTTAGTTACTTTTACACCAAAAAATGGTAAATCGATTCCTGCATGATTTCTTAGCAGGTGGGGAAAAAAAAAAGGAAATAGCAGAGCTACAATAACTGCTGAACAGAGTGTGAACCCCATAATAATAGCTAAAAACTTAATTTGACTTAATTTTTTTGTTGTATTGGCTGGCTGGACTCGTAATTGATTGCAAATGAATCTACTTATACTAGATGCTGTTTCATAAACTTGTTTTCTGTTACTGTTTTGTTTGACAAGGATTCAGAGTGTATTGACTAGATAATTGAATTAGAAAAATGGTTTGTCTAGTAATCTTACTTTGAAATCAGGCTCTAGCATTCTAGATTAGAGGTCCAAAGATGTTACATAAGAAAGCTACCTTTGGAAATAACTGAACTGCATAATTTGCACAATTTACGTTATTGCAATAATTTGCTTGATGCAGCATGCAGTTACTATCCTGGATAACTGAACAGTTGAATTGATGAACGATTTTTTCGTAAGCTCGTCAAATTAGGATTGATGATATCCTTTTAACCATTGATGTTGGGTGCGTTGGTAATCATTAAAAAATGAGGATTGCGAGTAATAATTTTTTGGCTGTGTTATAAGAAAAGTTTTCAAGTTGTGATATGTAACCAGAGTTTTCATGTTTTGAATTCAGCTAACTGATATCAGTGCACGGCCATTTGGGGCATCTCTAGAGTTTGCTAGTACTATTGCCTACAATAGGGCGTCTGTTGATTCTCGTGATTCATTTTCGACTTTTGCAAGCTCAGATGTGGCCTCAGAACATCCAAATATGCAACTAAGAACAAGTACTGGAGATGGTTTCCGTATTAGTGTTTCAAGCACACCTAGCTGTTCAAGTGGAGGATCTGGTCCAGATGATATAGAATCATTAGGTGATGTTTATGTATGGGGTGAGGTTTGGTCAGATGGGGCTTCTCCTGAGGGGAGTTTTAGCTCATTGGTTACGAAAGTTGATGTGCTGGTTCCCAAGCCCTTGGAATCAAATGTAGTTCTTGATGTTCATCAGATAGCCTGTGGTGTTCGGCATGTTGCTCTAGTAACAAGGCAAGGAGAGGTTTTCACCTGGGGAGAGGAATCTGGAGGGAGACTTGGTCATGGAATTGAAAGGGACTTTAGTCGTCCTCATCTTGTTGAGTTCCTGGCAGTCAATAACGTAGATTTTGTTGCATGTGGTGAGCATCATACGTGTGCTGTATCTACATCTGGTGATTTATTTACTTGGGGTGACGGTACCCATAATGCTGGTCTTCTAGGTCATGGCACTGATGTTAGCCATTGGATACCAAAAAGAGTTTCTGGTCCTTTAGAAGGACATCAGGTTTTATCTATTGCATGTGGGACATGGCATACAGCTTTGTCTACTTCAAATGGAAAATTGTTTACATTCGGAGATGGATCATTTGGTGCGCTGGGACATGGAAATCGAGAAAGTTTTACATATCCAAAAGAAGTTCAAGTATTGAGTGGACTAAAAACTGTTAAAGTTGCATGTGGAGTATGGCACACTGCAGCTATTGTCGAGACTCAGAACCAGACAAGTGCAAATATTCTACCAAGAAAATTGTTCACCTGGGGTGATGGTGACAAATATCGTTTGGGACATGGAAACAAGGACACTTATCTGCTTCCCAGCTGTGTCTCTTCTCTTTATGAGTACAACTTCCACCAGCTGGCATGCGGACATCATATGACTGTTGCCCTCACGACATCAGGTCACGTGTTTACAATGGGTGGTACTGCACATGGTCAGCTTGGCAACCCTCTTGCTGATGGCAAGATTCCTTGCCTGGTACAAGATAAGTTGGTTGGTGAATTTGTTGAAGAAATTTCTTGTGGGGCATACCATGTTGCTGTCCTGACTTCAAGAAGTGAAGTACTCACTTGGGGAAAAGGTGCAAATGGAAGACTAGGACATGGGGACATAGAAGATAGAAAAACACCAACGATGGTCGAAGCACTCAGAGATAGACATGTGAAAAATATATCATGTGGTTCCAATTTTACTTCCTGCATATGCATCCATAAGTGGGTCTCTGGAGCAGACCAATCAGTTTGCTCTGGTTGCCGGCAAGCCTTTGGTTTCACTAGAAAGAGGCACAACTGTTATAATTGTGGACTTGTGCACTGCCATGCTTGTAGTTCCAAAAAAGCACTGAAAGCAGCATTAGCTCCAACTCCAGGAAAACCACACCGGGTGTGTGATGCTTGTTATGCAAAACTTAAAGCTGCTGAGGCTGGTACTGGTTCTAACATTGGTAGGAAAGTTGCCACAACTCGACGTTCAACAGATGGCAGAGATAGAATTGAAAGGGGAGAGACAAGGTCTTCAAGGATTTTGCTGTCTCCAGCTACAGAAGCAGTCAAATACCTTGAGATCAGGTCCGGAAAGCCCGGAGGCAGAGCTGATTCTTCTTCTATGGTTCGAGCCTCCCAAGTACCATCACTTACAAATCTAAAGGACGTAGCTTTTCCAAGTTCATTGAGTGCTTTTAATTCTGCTTGGTGGCCTGTTACGGCACCGCAGACCCCACCACTACCACCTTCAACACAACAGTCATTACCACAGTCCGGTGTCAACTCAAGACCTACTTCACCATACTCGAGGAGACCAAGCCCTCCCCGCAGTGGATTTTCTAGGACCGTTATTGAAAGACTCAAGAAATCAAATGAAGTGTTAACCCAAGATGTAGCGAAATTTCAGAATCAAGTAATAATTATACACTCATGCAAATTTACCTTGCTTGGCTGCATTCAGCCATTGATTTGTCTATGCAGGAAACCAAAATCTAGAGTCTTGCTGACTGATCTAGGCTAATTGTTTTCATTTTCTCACTGCTTTCAGATTAGAAATTTGAATAGAAAGTGTGACGCTCAAGATGTGGAGATTAAGGAACTGCAAAAAACTGCTCAAGATGCTGCTTCATTGGCTGCAGGGGAATCTTCCAAGTTAAAAGCCGCCAATGAAGTTGTCCAGTCCATTTCAAGACAGGTACACATTCAATATTTCAGTAAACGAAACTAATGTGGATGCTCCGTATGATAGCAAACTTTATATTATGATGATGAAAAGGGTGGCGGTGCTGGTGGGGATAATGATGGTTATAGTACCGCTTATGCATAACAAAATTAAACTATGTTCCTGTTACACAACTATGTGAAGAACATGATCATGTCAATGAGCAGCTTTCTCTTTCTTTCTAATTCTTGCGAACATTTGAACCTGAGATCAAAGTCTCCCAAATTCGTTATTTGGCCATTAGACATAATCCATTGGCAATGCCAAGAAGTTGTCATTTGCTAGTTCATTTGTTCAGAAGATATATGCATCTTTCTGATATTTTATTACACGAATACATCAACTCTGACGAGTTAAATCCTAATATTTGCATTCCTGGTATTACGAAAAGAAACCATATCTAAGCAGATCACTCTGCTTCTCATTATTAAGTAATTTATTAAGGGCGGCGAAGTTGCTTCTTAAATTTTTTAAAAAGTTGCCGTCTCTCTGATGCAGTTGAAAGAGTTGATACATCAGTTGCCTCCCGAGTTCCATGACAGCGAGAACTTCAAATCCATTTTTGCTCAAGCCGAGGCTTGTTTAGAGACTAATGCAGCATCTGAAAGCTCTTCTTCCTTGCCTGCAATCATAGACTCCAGCCAAGAACCTACTGAAAGCTCTTCTCACCAGTCAGCCGCTGTAGATTCCGACCAACAAAATAAACCTGAAACGAGTTCATTGGAAAGTGAGCCTTCTAACATAATAGACAACAGAACAGAAGATAGTAATCCACAGGAATCATCGGTTTTATGTACAAGAGAGGCTGCACAACCTCAGCCTAGCTCGCAAAACAACTCCAGACCACCACAAATACGTGGAGAAAAAGAAAGCATTGAACAGTTTGAGGCCGGTGTTTACATCACTTTTGTTGAACGTCGAGATGGTGCCAAGATCTTCAGACGAGTTAGATTCAGGTACTTGATTAAATGGTTTATCTAACTGACAATCAACAAATTCATCAACAGAAAGATGCATGGATCAGCATAGAGCCTAAAACTTTTCATCTGTGCATTCCTTTCATCATTTAAAAATCTCACGCGGATACTTCACCGGGGGGTAAAAAATTGTATAAATCCATTTTCATCACTGCTTGAATTTGCCCGGAATCTGGAAACTCTTATTGAATCACTTGCCTCCAACGTATGTGCAGCAAACGAAAGTTTGATGAGCATCAGGCGGAAGAATGGTGGACTAAAAACAAAGATAGGGTGCTAAAGAGATACAGTCCACACACAAGCAGCGCTGTTGCATCATCAGAATCAGCCTCCGGTGCGGCGGTAGCAACTAGTTCGGCGGCCGCGCCTGCACCCTCACCCTCTGAACCACCAGCACCTGCAGAGGAAACCGATAATGCACCACCTCCTTCTCCTTCTTCTTAACCTTAGTTTACATCCGTTTTAGTCTCTTACCACTTTCATATAACGTAGACAGTTTGGTATGTAGGATCAAGAGGCCGCTCTCCTTCGGCATTGTTAAATGATTTGTTCACCATAGAAACAAAAGTAGCCTTGCAAGATTATGCTTCAAAACTTCACAATGCCAGTGGAGGAATATATATCTATATATATATATAGAGGTAGTCCTTGAATGTCGTTTACGTATTAGTAGTGGCAGAAAAGCTTAAAATGTAATTCTTTTTACTGATTCATTTTTCGTTTTTAATCTTGCTACTCAAGCCATTGTAGCTGTACAGTAGATGAAATGAACTTGCTAGAACATTACTTTTTGAGAGGGCAATCTTTTAGCAAATTTTTTTTTTTCCTTCATTGAGAGAGTGAATACACCCAAATTAAATTTTAAATAAATGTATTAAATACGTGTAATGCTTCAATTGCAGCAGGGTTCATTCCTGTATGAGCGCGACAATCGTTGTTCTGAGGAGGCGGCCTCCAAATTCAGCAGACCAAATTATGTCAAAATGGGGTAAATAAAATGTGATTCTCTGACACTATCGGGGCTGCAGAATTTGGGGAAGCCCCCGTTAATGAATCTCGCCGAATTCGAAAGAAGAATTTGAATTTTGCCCAATAAAACACATCATCATATATACTCATAACTGAAAAAAAAAAAAAGAAAAAAAAACTCCCTCAGAGCAATTAGTTATCAACAAAAAATAATATTCAGACAAGGCTGAAACTTATATTATATATATATGCAATGTTCAATCATTGGGAGCATGAATCACAAAACAAATCGAAATTGATAAGCTCAAAGAAGAAGAAAAAAAAGCTAAAAACAAAGATTAGTAAAAAAAAAAAGTCGGCTTTAGAAGAGATAGAGACGAGTAGACTCATTTTATAGCAAATTTTTAGGGGGTTCCAATACCCTAGCCCTGAATAAAAAATTGAAAAATAAAGAAAAAGGCCTAACATTAAGAGGGCCCAAGCTCGCTTCTAAGGTCCAGCCCATAACCTCAATGGCCCTAAAATAACCTTAGAAACGCGGGAAATTCAAACATGTTCGGTCTAATAATTTAATGATTGACGATAATCCAAATAAACCAATCTGAATCGAGTTACAAGCTGATGATCAAAGCTTTGTTACGGTATGGACTAGGGTTTGATGGTGATGCTGGAGAGGTTACTTCTTTCGCAAGGAACAATGAAGATGATGTTTATGCTGCTTGACGATGAGTTAAGGGCCTACATTGCATATTGATTCTCAAGATTGGAACCTTACGATGCGCTCGAAAAATATTTTTATGGATGATGTGATGATATTGATCATGCGGATGAGAGTAGGGCTTCAAGTTCAATAGATGATGCAAATTATCTGCAGAATGACGAAGGTGAAGGTGTTGTGAGGGTTGAATGTTCAGGGGATTTTGTATATGGGATTGGAGGATGTGATTTGAATTGATGATGATGAATGAGGGGCAGCAACCCGCAGTGGTACCACAAGAGAGTGAAGTTGATGAGTTTATTGAAGATTGAAGAATTATTAATGCACGATGTGAGAAACAAGAAACGACCGTTAACATTTCAAGACACTGAAGATTTTGTGCTCCATTCAGATTCATTATCCCAATCCAGAGATGGGAGTCCAAGAGAATGGAGTTACAAAATTCCAATAAAATTTTGGTATAATTTTTTTCTGTCGTAAATCTCAATGACATTTTTTTTAAGGATGTTTATTTGTACTAATTCAGCAAAAATTGGCAGAGTATTGAATTCTCAGAAATAAAAATAAACTAAAATACTAATTGCTAATTTGAGTATAAACTTTTGTTAATTTCTATTTATAATTATGATCATAACTGAACTTCATTAAACTTTTTAAGATAATCCATTCATTTACTTGCAACTAAATTTGATGTATTTTTAATTTGAAAGTAACTAAATTCAATAGTATGAGAACTGCAAACTGCGTCGAATTCTTTGTTGGCAAGACATCGTGACTTGGCACTGGCGTCCGGCAACAAGCGGACATCCCTTGCAGGCTTGTACATCACCCGGTAACTCTGTAACCCTACCAAATCAAAAGCTAAGCAGGAGATTAATTTCTCTCTGGAAATAAAGGTTGCAAAAAGGAAAAGCTCCTGGAATGATTTGTGCTCTAGACAGACTAATAATGTAATGTTAAAATGAAAAATATTCATCACAATATTATGCAAAACAAGAATAATACCTTCACACATTTCAGCAGATCCTTGGCATTGGCATTATTGTTAAAATGATCACGAACAGGCTTTAGACAATTGAAAAAAAACAAGGAAAGAATAATTTCTAGCGAGAGAGATCAAATAATTCTCATTAAGCCTCATGAACTTCACCGGGACCTCATACATACCAGAAGATGTATGCAAGACTGTCATACACAACAAACACTAAACTAGAATGTTCCATCCAAAATGATTACTTGGGATTCATTTACTTCCTTATGTGTATGCCTACATGCAAATTGTTTCTAGTAACCTTAACATAAACACAGTCTTTCGAAGCAGGTTTTACTTGCAATGATTTGCAAACACAAATGGGTGATATTTAATAAATTGCTTTAATGACCAGCTCAAACATGGGCAGAAGCCTCTCTAATCTTCTTTTCAAGTCTGGTCGACGAAGCAGCAAAGTCCAACAAGGGAAAACTTTCCATGCCTGTGAACATTCTTTAGAAAAGCTAAAGAGAGAGGGTGAGTGCTGAGGATAAACAAACTATTCATCAACTTCTTCTTATTCTTTTTAAGATTTCACTTCGGAGCATAGGAGAAGAAGAGGGAAACAGGGAGAGTTTACCACAGCTCCAAAAGAGCACACAGAATATTCAAACCCCTATCAAAAACAACACAATGCATGAAATCAGTCAGTGCGTGAATGTAAGATTTTAATCACATAATTCCAGATGAGCCAAAGAACTCAGTGTTGATTTCAACCAGGAACAAAACTCAGGGCGCAAATACGACAAGGCTGAGATACGTTAAAGGGCATAGGAAAAACATTAAAGGGCATGCAGATCACAAGTTCAGATTTGATGAGAACGTAGGATGAAATATCCCTGCTTATTAAACGAATAGCATTAAAATTCATAAAATAAATAAATAAATAAGAAAAGAGACATCATAAGACACTTCCAAAAAGTGATGGAACAGAAACTAGGTGAATGACTCAACCTTTTCCAATTCGACAGAGACTAATTTTAGCTTAACCATGTCGTGATTGAAGTCACATGACCTAGAAGAAAATCATTAAAAGACGAGCACCTTAAGGGAAAATATGTCAGCGCATTGCATGCAGGGGTATAAAATCTGGGCAACAGTCAACTCATCCTGCTTACTACGACCCATTATCTGAGAACATATAAATCAGATGGATAATCCACGTCATAAACCATCATCCATGTGACAATCCAATTTACAGAGAGAGAGAGAGACAGGGAGACAGAACCAAGAATGTCAAAACACAGTGCACCTCATTATTCTAGGAAGTTTGTTTCCTGTGAGCTATATCCATAACAAGAGGCCAGTACTCGTCTGCCCTGGCATTAATTTCTTCTGAAGACCACAGAACCTCAACTCCTTTGAGCTTCATCCCAGCAGCTTTACATATCTCTATCAAATAATGCCTGACCGTTTGAATTTTCTTCAAGTCACCTCTCATTTTGTTGTTTAGCTATGCAAACCAATCAGCCACCCAAATTTTTACCTCGCAACCAGCAGAGGTCAGTTTGTTCACACTTATTGCCTTCATTACACTCTGTACAGCAATCAAATAATAATAACAAGTTCTCAGAAACTCTTTCAGAAAGGCAAAAACATGCTCAAAACCACAGCATCTATTATAGAAAATGAGAGTTGGAGGTAAAAAGCATGTGATCATCACATAGGGAGCCTTAGATGTGAAGTTTGCAAAAGAATAAATGTGAAATCAAGAAGTAAGGCCAAAAAATCAAAAACAAAAGTTAAGGATAATATAGATGATTATGAACTTATTTATTTTACTTTTAAAAAATCGAGCTAATCGTGCTTCATTAATGGTCAACACTGTATCTGAACAATAACAGTTTTATTATTTATCTAGGCTTTATATTACTTACTAAGAAGTACATTTCTTTTGGTTTTGAGTTCCTGTGTTATGTAGAATTTGGCCACTAAAATTAGAGATTGTTCTTCATGTTTAAAGGAGACTTTCATGAATTGACGATCATTTGATATCGCTTATGATGTTCCCTTCCTATTTCTTCTAAATTTTCTCCCTTTCTCCTCTGGCTTTCTGTTTCCTCCAATAATCCTTCTATCATTCCCCTCTTTTCTTCTATTTTCAACCTTTTCTTCTCTGCTATTTCAGAGAATATTCCATGCTACATCACATTAACTGTTGTTTTTCCTAGAAGGGCTGATATCAGGCGCTTATGCAAATGGCCAGCACCCAAGTACAAGGTCAAGAAGTCATCGCATAAGTATCACACCTCAAAGGCATGGGTATTACAAAAATTTAATTTGAATGATACAAAGCTTCACCCTAAATCCTAACCGTAACTAAAATAATCGGTAATTTGCAAGACCAATACTAGGTAAAGTAAAGCTCAAGTTCAACCACGAGGAGTGATGCAAGCTATGGGGGATGCTCGAGAAAGTGGAAGATCAACAATGTTTGACTACAATAACAGCGTTGCAAACAAAACCACATACCCGAGCAATGTGCATTCTTCCGGATGGTTCAAACCCATCATAGCGTATGGGTTGAGGCTTCTTAGTGAGAAGATTCAACAACCTGTCCTCCTGTATTCACTCTTCCCCAGCACTTCTCACAATCCGAAACTTCTCTTCTACACTCATCCTTAATCCAATCAAGTATCATAATCATTAACACAAAAAAATAATAATGATAATAATAATAATACCAATAACAATTACTCAGACATGAAACAAAAAAATTGATTTTTATTCAAAACAGATTCAAAGTAAATTGTAAAAAATTACAACACACTTACTGAGGAGTTGAAGTGGAGGAGGCTTCATTATTCTGAGAGTTGATGGACATGGACTTGATTTCGTCTGTTGGAGGAATTTGATTGGCTGGGTCGTCCGACATTGGATGACACAGCAGCGTCTTCCAGTGGATGTTTTTGCTGGGTTAGAGTTTCTCTCTATGCAGAATCGAAAGGACTGAGTCACACAAGTAAAATCACAACGAATCATGTTGTCCTTTTTTCTCTTTTTAGTCCTTGAAAACGCGAGAATTCCAATATAATTAGGAAAAGAAACAAATTGGAAGCCGGTTAATGAAAAATAGGAAATTTTGTCCAGTATTAATTATTTCCCCAACAAATTCGGAATATAACCAAAAGAATTTGTAATTAATATTCAGAAAAATCCCTACTTTTTGCCCGCATTTATATATAGTAGGGTAAATTACAATGTTCAGTTGAGCAGCCAGAGCTAGCAAAGTTAGTGATGTCTACGACAATGAAGAGATCAATTATCAGCTGCTGCTGCTGCTGCTTACCGGTAGGGTTTCGATTTAACCCAACTGATGAAGAAATTGTGAAGCATTACCTTAAGGGAGATGCTGATATGTTGCCGCGCGTTAAAGATATTGAGTATTGTGATGTTTATGGTGATAAGTCTCCATGGGAGATTTTTCAGCTAGAAAAAAACAATCCTAATGATCATGACAATGATTATAGAGAAAACGTATTCTATGTTTATACAAAGCTGAAGAAGGCAAGCCCTAATCGGATTTCGAGAGTTGCTGGCTGTGGAACTTGGCAGTTTCAAAAGAGCCCTGTTCAAATATACGATGATGATCCTAACGAGAATGGTAATGTTGTTATTGGGTATAAAAGAACATATTCTTTCAAAGCTAAAGGGTCAGTTTCTAATAAGAGAGATCATCATGGTCAGTGGATAATGCATGAGTATTCTTTGGCTACTGGAAAGGAAAGATCATCGCCATGCGGTGGTGATGATGATAATAATTTTGTTCTTTGTAGGATAATAAACAAAATTGGGATTGATCATCAAGAAGCCGGAGCTGAACCTGAACCTGAAAGTTCTGGAGGTTATGTCGGGTCTAATAATTTGATGATGGATGATAACCCAATGAACCAATTTGAATTGGGGTTACAAGCTGATGATCAAGCTTTGTTAGAGTATGGTCTAGCGCTTGATGATGATGCTGAAGAGGTTACTTCTTTTGCAAGGAACAATGAAGATGATGTTATGCTGCTTGATGGTGAGTTAGAGCCTATACTGCATATTGATACTAAAGAGTGGAACCTTACGATGCTGGAAAAATATTTTATGGATGATGATGATACTGATCGTGTGGATGAGAGTAGGGCTTCAAGTTCAATAGATTTTGCAAATTATCTGCAGAATGATGAAGGTGTTATGTTACTTGAATATTCAGAGGATTTTGGATATAAGATTGAAGAAAATGATTTGATGATGATGAATGAGGTGCGGCAACCCCCAGTTGTACTCCAGGAGAGTGAAGTTGATGAGCGTATTGAAGAATTATTAATGCATGATGCGCGCTCCAACCAGTAATTAATATTTTTTCGACAGTGAAGTTTTTGTGCTTCATTCAGATTCTTTATTCCCATCTAAATAATAAAATTTTGATAGAATTTCTTTCAAGTCATAGAACTCAATGACATTATACTGTTTTCTATTTCAATGTTTGAATGCAAGTATTAAGATGTTTATTTGACTGCTAATTCAGCAAATGTTGGCAGAGTATTGAATTTGTACAACAAAAAATAGACTGAAAAACTAATTAAACAATCCCAAAGCTGAGAATAGTATAAATTATAATTTGAACAACCAATTTTTGTTAATTTATACTGATATTCATAATGATAACTGAACTTCATATTTAACTTTAAGAAATAATCTATTCAATGTATCTTTAATTCGAAGGAAGTAAATTCAATAGTGTGATAATTGCAAATTGCAACGAATTCTTCTTTGTTAGCAAGACACCAAAGGCAACAAGCAGACATCCCTTGCCACATCTCACCTGGTAACTCTGTAACCCTACAAAAACAAAAACAAAAACAAAAGCAGAGATTAATTGTTTTCTAGAAAAAGGTTACAGAAAAGCGGGAATAGCTATTTGTGCTCCAAATGTACTAATTATGTAATGTCACTCACAGTACGATGCAAAATAAGAATAATACCTTAACGCGTTTCAACAGATCCCTGGCGTCAGCATTCTTGTTGAAATGATCGCGCACAGGCTTTAGAAGTTGAACAAGTGAGATATTAGCACAAGCAAAGAATAATTTTCTTTTAGAAACGATGAGAGAGATCAAATAATTCTCAGAAGATATGCACGGTTGTCATCTACAGCAAAAAGTATACTAGAATGTTCCATCCAACATGATTTCCAATTACAGCCACTAATAGAGAACCAAAGAAACATTGTCATTCATTTGCTTTAATATGTCTATGCCTACCAGCAAATCATATCTAGTAATCTTACATAAGCACGACCTTTCAAAGCAGGATGAATTTTACTTGAAAGGATTTGCAAAGACAACAGGTAAAATTTAATAATTGGCATTAATGAGCCCTGTCCAATTTCCCTTTAAGTCTGGTCAACAAAGCAGCAACGGACAACAAGGGAAAAATTAACTTTCTATCCTCTAAACATTATTTAGAAACACTAAGAGAGAGAACGATTGCTCAGGATAAACAAACTATTCACCAGTAGCTTCTTATTCTTTGTAAGGTTTCACTTCTGGGTGCAGGAGAAGAAGAGGGATACAGGAAGAGTTTACGACAGTTCCAAAAGAACACACAGAATATTCAAACCCCAAACAAAAACAACACAGCTCATCAAGTCCGTCAGTCTCTAATAAAAGAGCCCATGTAATATTTCAATCACATCATTCCAGATCAGCCAAAGAAATGAGTGTTGATTTCAACCAGATGCACAAGATCAGGAGGCAAATAGTACAAGGTTGGGCTACGTCAAATTCAACTCTTCCTAGCTTAATAAGGACAAAAACACAATTACCTGGAGTATCTCATTTATTGCTTTAGATAGAGAAGGTTTCAGGTCCCCAGGATGTAAATTTCCTTCTTCATAATCAGCAACAAGTTCTTCATAGCTTTTGAAGGTCCTGTATTTCAACAGAGTTTGCGATTAATGATACTGTATTTCAAAAATATCCTGTTTCTTCTAAATTCCATAGTGAATGCTTCACGGTGAAAAAAGGCTAATATATAAAATTGTGGGAATAGGAAAGGTAAAGGCATTTATATTTGGCAATGTAAAATCCGTAGGGACTCACTTGTTGCCACCATTGGCTTCACTACGCTCCACCACAAAGTTATTGTACCATGGAAAGATGATGTATTTTATGTACTCCAGACATGGATTTCCTTCAACAATCTTTGGAGGGCAGTATGCTTTCTTTATTTTCACATTCACTTCAGCCTATGACATTGGACCAAGATAAAATTAAAAAAGCAGCATCCTGAGTTCAAGTATAACTTAAGAATGTGCTTGCAATACGGTCATAGAAAACATTACTAATTTCATACAATTCCACATATAATTTACAAACTACAAAACAAATCATACCTCCTCATCCTCCATGTAGATGGCAGATGATGGATCACTCTTTGACATCTTCTCTTGCCCTTGCTGAAGTCCAGGAAGCATATCTGTATATCACATAATCCAAAACTTAGTAAGAAAATCAAGAGGAGATAAAAAGGGCAAAAATTTGTAAACAGGAAAAAGGACAATACGATGCGACAAAATGATGGGCTTGTTTTTCCTCTTGATGTCATCACAGTACTCTCTTGCAAGTACATTTACTTTCCGCTGATCCATGCCCAACTGACAAATGTCAGCCTGTTGAGATAAAATACAATTTGTCAGCAGCTACTAAGTTCAGTCACACAAGGCTTCGGATGATAATTGACAAAAAGTAATAACCTAGAATCAGGAGATAAGAATGGAAAAGGGAGACCATAAGACATGTCCAAAAAGTGATGGAACCTAAACCAGGTGAACGACTCAACCTTTTCCAATTTGACAGGAAAAAATTTAGACTAACCATGTCGTGGTTAAACTTGCAAGACGTAGAGGAAAATCTGAAAAATTGAAAGATGAGCACCTTAAGGAAAAATATGTCTGCGCATTGCATGCAGGGGTAGAGAATCTGGGCTGCAGTCAACTCTTCCTGCTCACTACGACCCATAATCTGACAACACCTAAATCAGACAGATAAGCCATGTCATAAGCCATCACCTATGTGACAATCCCATTAACAGAGACAGAGACAGTGAGACAGGACCAAGAATGACAAAACACACAGTGTACCTCATTATTCTAGGAAGCTTGTTCCTACGAGCTATATCCATAACAAGAGGCCAGTACTCGTCTGCCCTGGCATTAATTTCCTCTGAAGACCACAAAAACTCAACTCCTTCAAGATGCATCCCAACAGCTTTCCATATCTCTATTAAATAACGCCCAACTGTTTGAATTTTCTTCAAGTCACCTCCCATTTTGTTGTTTAGCTGTGCAAACCAATCAGCCACCCAAATTTTCACCTTGCAACCAGCAGAGGTCAGTTTGTTCACACTTATTGCCTTCATAACACCCTGTACAGCAATCAAATAACGATAAAAGGTTTCAGAAAGGCAAAAACTTGCTTGAAGCACAGCAAATATTACAGAAAATGAGAGTTGGAGGCAAAAAGCATTTGATCATCGCATGAGAGCCCATGATGTGAAGGGTACAAAAGAATAAATGTGAAATTAAGAAGTAAGAAAAAACAACATGTTAAGGATAATATAGATGATTATGAACTTATTTATTTTACTATAACAAATCTAGCTAATCCTGCTCCATTAATGGTCAACTCTGCATATGAACAATCACAGTTTTTTTATTATTTAATTAGGTTTTATATTACTTATTATGAAGTACATTTCTTTTGGTTTTGCGTTCCTGTGTTATGTAGAATTTCGCCACTGAAAATAGAGATTGGTCTTCTTGTTTAAAGGAGACTTTCATGTATTGGCGATCATTGGATAAAGTTTTTAATGTTCCCTTCCTAGTTCTTCTAAATTTTCTCCCTCTCTCCTCTAGTTTTCTGTTTCTCCAATAATCCTTCTATCATTCCCCCCTTTTCTTCTATTTGCATCCCCTTTCTTCATCTGCTATTTCAGTGGACATTCGGTGCTACATCACATTAACTGTTTTTTCTCCTAAAAGGGTTGACATCAGGCGCTTGCGCAAAGAGCCGGCACCCAAGAACAAGGTGAAGAAGTCATCTGATAACTATCAAATGTTAAGGCACCAGAATTTAAAAAATTACAATTTGAATGGTGCAAACTTACACCCTATACCCTAAATCATATTCAGTTCAAACTAACAATCTAGCGGTAACTAAATAATCAGTATGCTCCGAGACTAATTAACTACTAGGTAACCTCATACCTGAGCAATGTGCATTCTTCCGGATGGTTCAAACCCATCATAGCAAATGGGTTGAGGCTTCTTAGTCAGAAGATTCAACAACTCATCCTCCTGTATACACTCTTCCCCAACACTTCTCACAATCCGAAACTTCTCCTCTACAGTCATCCTAAATCCAATCAAGCAAATAATAACACAAGAAAATAATTATCAGCAGCACTCAGACATGAAACAAAAATTTGATTTTTATGTAAAACAGCTTCAAAATAAATTGCAAAACTTACAACACACTTACTGAGGAGTTGAAGTGGAGGAGGGTTCGTCGCTCTGAGAGTTGATGGACATGGACTTGATTTCGTCGGTTGGTGCAATTTGATTGGCTGAGTCGTCCGCCATTGGCTGACACAGCAGCTTCTTCGATCGGAGGCGCGCGGCTGTGGTGGCTGTGCAGTGGATGCTTTTGCTGGGTTAGGGTTTCTTTCTAAACAGAATTAAAAAGACAGCAGTCGCAAGAAATC
Organism: Murraya paniculata; assembly: GCA_030449075.1. Taxonomy (NCBI): domain Eukaryota; kingdom Viridiplantae; phylum Streptophyta; class Magnoliopsida; order Sapindales; family Rutaceae; genus Murraya; species Murraya paniculata. The sequence goes on from JAEVFN010000040.1 coordinate 726,803, forward strand.
ATAACGAATCCATTTTATGCGTTGTCGTTTTCATTCTTTTTGGCCCTTTAAGGGTCTATTTGTAATACCTTTAAACTATCAGAGATTATGTGTTATAATGTATAATTTTTGGCGCTTTTTATTATTTCGAAGATCAACAAGGACTGTTTGTAAAAAATCCAAAGACAGTCCCGGTCGCGACGTTATTGTCGTAGGTCAACCACCACCCGTTTTATTCAGCCCATTAACTAAAAGAAAATTTTCGTTTAATTACAAATGAAATTCCAAGAACCATCTTAGAAATTATAATTTCGTTTTGACTTTGTTAAAATACTTAGCAAATCAATCCTTCTCTGTTAAGGAAGCTTTCCTCAAAAATTTTAAATAATGATAATAATAATTTAATCTATTCTTCCTCTATCATATCTGTATTTATTTACTCGTTTTCCTGACAATTAATTAACTCGTAAACCAAAAAGTAAGCTGCATTTTCCCGGCGGATTTTCATTTTCCTGGGAAACAAACAAAATGGGGCTGCAACAATCCAAGGAGGAGTTGCTATATCAGCAAGTGAATTACGGCAACGTCGAAGGCATCAAATCTCTTTGCCGAGACGGCGCTGGCCTCGAGGTCTCGGCAAAGATTTTATTAAATATTATTTTAAGAAAAACATAATAATTTGTTTAATTATTGGATTTTCTGTGTTTTTGTTTAATGTGAGAGAAAATTTGTGGTTGCAGTGGATTGATAAAGAAGGGAAAACGCCGTTGATTGTGGCGTGTATGAACCCAGGGCTTTATGATGTGGCCAAAACTTTGATCGAGCTTGGGGCTAAAGTTGATGCTTATCGTCCCGGTAAGCGCCTTGTTTAAAATTTGGTTTTGATTAGAAGTGTGATTAATTTTGATCAATTTCCTGTGCAAAGATAAAATACATTGTTAAAAAGATTTTTTTCCCTCTTAAAAGGTGTCAACTTAGAGTGTCACTTACTGTAGTATCAGCGAGCAGGAGGATTAGCTGATACAACATCTGATTTAACTTTGATATTTGTTATTGTTTTCTTTGCGGCTCTGTTTTAGGTCGTCATGGTGGGACTCCTTTACATCATGCAGCTAAAAGAGGACTCGAAAGAACTGTGAAGTTACTTCTTTCGCATGGAGGTGCGTTGTGCGGTTGAGTGTAACAATTAAATTCTTTGAGCTACAATTTGTTCTTTTTTTTTCCCTGTTTTCCATCGTCTTCTGGAGTTTAATAAGTAACATGATCAAATGTCCAGCGAATGCATTAGTACTGAATGATGATTGTCAGACTCCACTCGAGGTTGCTAGAGCCAAAGGGTTCACCAATGTTGTACGTGCAATTGAGGTACTTGATAAGAAAATCATGTAGTTCCATGTGTGCTACATATTCCAGTGTATCGACATTTTTTCCTTTTTCTTAAGTAAGATGGTACCTAAAGCTGGAGATTTCTTTGATGATTTACAGAATCACATCTGCATATTCTCTGGCTGGTTGCGAGAGCTTTATGGACCAGGATTTCTTGAATTATTAGCCCCTCAGTTGCTTTCAAGAAAAATGTGGGTATCGAGTTCTATATCCTGTTTTTTCTTCTAGTTATATTAGGATATGTGTTCATCAGAGCCTTGTTAGATGGGTCGTGTTGATGCAAATCATGTGACACTTCTAAGTCCTCTTTGTTAATCTGTAAGTTAATTAGTTTTTCTCACAAATGAGTACTTGATATTGCATTTTTTTCAGTTGGGTTGCTGTTTTGCCAACTGGTTCCCGTAACCCTACAAAGCCTTTCAAGTTGGAGCTTGCAATATATCCTAGTTTGCTGGTATTACAATTTATATTCTCTTTCACTGATTAAGAATTGAATTCTGACTAACAATTCTAATATTTGATATCTATATTGTCCGTTGCGTTAGAAGGCTATGGACGGAGTTATAGGGATGCTTGATAATGTTAAAGCACAATCATCACTACTGAGATTTGTATTTATCATTAAAATTCTTTTACAATGCATCACTGCCTGCAACACCACCCTTCCCCCCAAACTGTTTTGATTCTGTCGGTATCAACTCTTCTACTTGGATTTTTACCAGATTACAACTGTTGGTTTGGTTAATGCGACAATATGTGTGAAAAAAGTTTGGTCTATGTGTAGTTATCTCATTTGTTGAAACATATTTTGAATCTTTTTCTGTCCTAAGTCAAAAGTTTTAAATGAATTTTTCTCATCAATTGTCTGTGTTACTGATTCGTTGTTTTAGTTTACTAATAGGACTAGGGCTTCTTTCAAATATTTTGTGCTACGGAATTTCTTGAGATAAATTTAGATGCATTTCTCAGGATTCTTCCTTTTTTTTTTTCGGGTTGCATTTTAAGTTACTTTTACCAGTTTAGTTGGGGTGCCATTGGTCCTCTGTTACACTTCATTTTCGTAAGGAAATTCTCAGTGTTACTAGGAGAGGAATAACTTCATCTATCATGACATTTTAGCTGTCCGTGGTTGTTTATCTACACTGACCAAAATCGTCTTAAAAACCTTTGGTTCAGAATGACATATATTAAAAGACTGGCGGTGGCAATGATTCAGCCACCATGTGATGCCTGATTATGTGTTTGTAGTCAGAGTTTGCAACTACTGTCACTTGGGTCTTTGTGGTTTCGGTAGTTGATGAATTTTTGTGTCCTTATTTGATCCTCCTTACTGGTTGCATGTTGGACTTTGTGCTCTGTATTGAACAAAGTGTTTGTTTTATATCAAATTATGCCAAATTGAGAGACTTGTTGTACTACAACTGATAGAGTGTTCTCTTTTTGAATATCTACCTCTGTTTATAGTATCCCTGAAAATCCACCGTTCTTGTTCTGAATGCTGGACAAATTTAACATTTGGTATTCTGAGTTATTAGATCTTTCTTCTCCTAAACTATTGGATGACAATGACCAAAAAGAGAAAAAGATTATGTGTCTTTTTTTACTTATATGCTACTATAAATGAATGTGCAGGATGCCCGACCACGTATGGTTATTGCTCTGTGGAAAGCCAATTTGGAAGAACCAAAATTTCAGCATTCTGATCCGTCCGTGACAATTGTTGACAACTCCACCAGTAATTTCTGATTCTGAAATATTTATTTTGCAAACCTGTTGTCGGTATTTTGGAAGTACTATCCCCTTCATCCAATTCTCTACATTTTGATTGAATGTTATATTCATGAATAGTTCCAAGAGGCAGGAGGCGGAAACGAAGGTGTAGAACTCAGATTATTAGGCGTAAGTATAACAACTATGGAGTTATTTCAAGTTATTTATGATATTATGTGAGTGAGTGATAAAATTAGAAATTAGTTAAACTATAAATTGTACCTCGCCATGCTCCTGCCTCTGTTTTGAATGGATCCATCAGATATCCTTGGATAAATTAATGTTTGCCTTTATACTAAGAATTAACTTTAATTTTAAATTTATTTGACTCGTTACTACAATTTAGACATGCTTTTATGAACTATTTGATTTGCATTCTTCCAGAAACACGCATTAAGCTTGCACCTGCAAATGAACGTGACAAGCAACAACTTCAGGCTTTTTGCAATGCATGCAAGGGAATACCACAGGTACAATATGTTGCCTTATGATAGTATCATTCTTCAATTTCTTGTGCTTAATAAAATAGTTGCTTTATAAATGCATTATGGCCTTATGGGCAAAGTTAGTTGTTCTTTTCATCAGTAAAATTATAAATTCCAATTCTATTGACATTACAATGCTGTCCTGTATCACTAATACGTTTTCTTAAGTGATCATCCGATGCCCTTCAAAAAAATAGATATTATTGCCCAATAAATTGTACGTTAATGCCTTGGATTTCTGTTTCCTTAATTAGCTATGGTTTATAACGGGAAAGTGTGGAATGTTAGGTAAATCCTGCATTTCTGTATAATCCTCAGACTCATGCTGTTCAAGCTACTGCTCCATCACCAGCAGAAGACTTGGAATTAGCAATGGCAATTAATGCCTCCATCCAGACTGCTATTGCTGAGACACCAATCTGTGATCCTCAACCCAGCAGCAGACCAACTGCTGCCTCCACCAGTTGGAATAACTCAGGTCAGGGTGCACCAGCAGCACCTTCTCCTTCAAAGGCAAGTAGCAATCAGTGGGTAATGCACGACGCCAGGCTTAGCGGTCACTCGTCTCAGCAAACTCAGATTCAGAACAATAACATGCCTGCTACCGAAACAATGATACATTCCTTGGACACAATCCCGTCAGCTCCCCCAGTTACTGATGAGATAACAAAAGATGGTCCAATTCAGTACCCATCTATTGATTTAGGTCCTGTTGATGTTTCTTCCCTAAGTATTGAGCAATTGCCTGGTAGCCAGAGTAAAGTGAAAGAAGACAAAGATGCTGCCTCATCATGTGTGATATGTTTGGATGCTCCAGTTGAGGGGGCTTGTGTACCTTGTGGTCACATGGCCGGGTGTATGTCTTGTTTGAACGAGGTCAAAGCCAAAAAATGGGGTTGCCCTGTTTGTCGTGCCAATATCAGCCAGGTTATTAGGCTGTATGCCGTTTGACTACCGAAGTAGAATCCCATGAAGCTATGAAAGGTTAGTAAGATTCTTGCTCCACAATGAACTATGTTCCAAATAAAGAGCAATTAATTGTTGGAGGGTTTTAGGTTCACTGTTCACTTCTTCTCTACCTTTTGAAATGTTATTACTCTGCAGCTTTAAGATCTTCTGGAAACTGCTCAGATTTGCCCACTTTTCAAAGTTCTGCAAACAGTACTTGCATCTTTCTAATTTTGTAAAATCCTTGAATTTGGGTAACTCTTTTTCAATTCATTTGAATTGATAAAATTGATGCCTATTGAGTGAAAAATACAACTCAGGTACCTTGGGGACTGGGGAGACACATTATCTCATTGATTTTTGCCAGAGTAATCATTTAGTCAGGGATTTCATGGAACTACAACGCCGTCACCAAAAAAAAAAAAAACAGGAAAAGAATAGAAGTCCGCATATTTCCTTTTCTTCACAGTTTAAAGCTTACTGTGGAAAAATGACTTCTTGATCTTTTGTGCAGGCAAAAAACAAGATGAGAGGATCCAAGGACTCCTTGGCTCATGGGTGATTGTGACCAATGAGAAGCAATATGAAAAAGGATGCCAAGTAATATTAATATTTCATAATTATAGTTGTATACAGTGTTTTAAACTGCAACTCAAGATGATAAGGTTGAATCATGATTTTAATTGTCATTTGTAATTAGCCTTGTGTGAGTTCTACTGTATAGTCTTTATGAAAGTACTTGGAATTGAAATATCAGCAAGTTAAATCAGTAGTACGCATCACCCTTTTTTTTTTTTGCACCCTTCTCTCTCACTTGGATTAGTGTTTTTTTATTTTTTCTGGGAGGCCTCGCTTGGGGTAGTTATTAACGCTGTAAGAGCTAGTGAGAGGCCTTTGGCCGAATGGTTAGAGCCGTTGTTAGTTTAAACCTCTATAGAGCATTATGGAGGCCTTATTCCTTCCTCAATTATGAAATTTCACAATTGAGTAGAGGCAGTCTTCTCTCTTACGAAATGTGAGTGAAATAGATGTACTTCAAGGATTAGTACGGGTAAAAATTTAGGCAATAAGATTTAATATAAACTAATTTAGTAATAATTTAATTATAAATATCAGTAGTAGTCTAATTGTAATATCAGTGTCAAAAAAAAAAAAAAGAAAAAAAACCTATAAGAGCTAAAAGACAAGACTTACTCATGATGTCCGCTTTTTGAAAGATAGGAGACATACCTCACTGATATTTGCATTTTATTGTTCTTTTATATTTATCTTTTTCACAAGTATGGCCCTGTTGCTTTTAGATCGCAATATTTATTCTATTTACCAATAGAGCCTGCCATGTAGCTTTGTCAGCCACTGAGTTTTATCAAGTTGAATATTTTACAATGAATCATCATCAAACCATTATTAAGAAATAGATCTCCTGTTCCTAAATTTTAAGAGCTTCATTATTAAGAAATAGCTCGCCTAATTTTTAGAGTACATAGGAAACAGCTGAAATGCCAACCTGGCCTATTGCTATTTGCGATTGCTTATGCGTTCCGGTTGTGATTACAGCCTTTGGTAGGGTAATGTGATGGTGTGCTTTTTAGCTTGCCTGTACCTGCCTGTAATCCTTATGCACTTTATGCTTTTAGTTAGATCTTTGCAACTTGAGGATCCACTACTCTTTACAGTGTCAACCTGTTTGATTTTGTATGATTTAGATTTTAGGCATTGAGATGACTGAAGCTGGCCACGGCTGCCAGTTCACAATCTGGTGCGAGGCGGCAAGTGTCCGCTAAATATTTGTGAAATTGCTAGTCAAGCAGCCCTTTACTGGGTTAAAAGTTCACGTCTGCAGGTCATGAGTGGGTGAGTTGATCTTCTAACTTTTCCGAAGAGAAAAAAGCTTCTTACAATCGTCATTAATCTCATAATAAAGGTTGACATTTCTATGGATTTTTATCTTTGTTTTCAAAAATTTATAATTGAGCTTAACCCATTTGAGATTCACTTTCACTGCTGTGTTAATTTCCTTTTTGGTGGTATAAATTTGTTCACTTTGTTATAGTTCGGTTGATAGAGTTCATTAATGGGTAATTATATTTTATTTCCCTAAAAATGAGTATTAGTAAAATATATGAAGTGTTTGTTAACAGGCAGAAGGGTTCTGAATGTTAAAAGATCTCACTTATTCTTCGTTAGTGAAGTTTGAATATTGAGATTATAACATCAAGGATGTCATGGGTGGTTAAAATTTTAAGGCCTAATTGGAGAAAAAAATAAAAATAAAAAATTAAGGATCTAAGAGTCATTTTGCAGTTACTTTTAATTTTAAGGAGATTTTAAAATTTTTTTTTTTAAAAAAGGTCAATAGAATGCATCTCATTTCTCTCCATGCGCAAAGACGAACTAATATTTATTAACAAAACCAATTTTAACAAAATCTTATTACAAGTCATTAATCATTTGGTCCTTTGCAAAAGCCAGCTTAGTGATTCTAAATAGTTTGACATTATTATTATTATTATTATTATTATTATTATTATTTTCTAATAACAAGAAGCAAAGAATCATGCAACTTGACCAAGGCACATAGCATATGTTAATCACTGCACAAACTAGAGAGAGAATAAAAGGGAACCATGTCTAAAAGTTGATAGATATGTATGGTAACAATCAAGCCCTTACCCTTAATATAAGATGTGACTTCTCCTTAAATTTCTTTTTTTTTTTATCTTTTCCTTCTACTCGAATGCTTACTGCGGGGATTTATTAAAAAAAAAAAAAAAAGGGATTCCATTAACCAGTTGATTACAACCACACAATTCTTATGATTTTTAGACCTCCAATTAAACTTTTTATTTGATTCTCTTCTTTAAATTTTGTCTACTGCCCGCTGCCGAATCAAGCAAAATTTCATATTTAAGATTTTGGAGTTAATTCAACTTTAACTAAAGCAAAGCTTTTTTAATTAAGCACATTATAAATTACAAACACACACCCTGCTATTTGTAAAGTTTGAGACATACGAAATCTCCATCCTACTTTGCTTTAACTTGTCAATCAAAGAGAAATAAAGCAAATGGGAAACAGATGCTTGTGTGCTTTGCCTATTTGCCTGCTCCTTTTCCTAGTGATTTCATTCTCTCCTGCTGTAAAAATCAAGGATCATTATAAACCTTTAGTTAAAGCGCTAATGCGAGATTATATTTCGTAAGAGGAACGAATAATGTGGATGATTAGGAGCGAGTGATTAATGTACGATTAAGGATTAATATTCCGCAGCCGAATTGTCTTTAAAAAGAAGAGACGAAAATTTTGATTTTTCAACGTTGTAACATATCAAAATATTCTGCAAATCCATATCGATTTATTGTGTTTGCAATTTTATTAGTTGTTGTAAAGTGAAACAATTAGCCGAAAAGGACAGTTGCGTAAGATGGAAAATTATGATATAAATTTCACACTTAGTCATTAATCGATGAAATATTGATCAATAGTTCCATTTTATTTGATTACAGTAAATCATACGCACGGCACATCGCATCATTACAATTTTGTAGCATTTGTTTGGTGTCAGTGCAAAGTTACCATATGTAGGATAAATTGTCGGTTGGTTCGGGGAATTATTGACTAAAATATGTGGCATAATACAAGACAACATTAGCTTTCGTTCCATGGGTTTAATTATTGCTACATCTGACGTGTTTCGGTCGAAAATTAATCAAAATGACTTTGGGACAATATTTATAATATTCGAGATTGGCCACCTTCAATATGTTTATAAATTTGGAGACTACTTCTTTAGAAATTGTCAAAAGTCTCTCTCTTTCAAATTTTAATTTGGAAACGTACGTACTCCCTGAAATTCCAAATATTTCTTTGTTCGTTGAATGCCTATCATGTCGTAATTTATTATCAAATTGACTAAATGTACACAAGGTAAAAATGTAGCATGTCCATTGAAGAGATTGTCTCACGTTAGTTAGTTGAGACTAAATATTAGGTTAAACAGATATATAAAACTTTGATAATATTCAACTCTTGAACTAACTTTTAATTATGAGTTGATATATTAAAAAAAATATTACGCGTATAGTTATTCAGTTAAGATGAGGGAATAAAAATTTGAATATGAGTTAGGCACAAACTTCTATATGATATTAGATGTCAAAAGCCTACAAATTTTAAATAGGCACGTAAGTTTCTGTATATAATATTAGAGTCAAACTTATACGACGAGTGAGCGTGAATGTCTCATACTATATATTTAGGTGATAGAGAATTTATCAAAAAGAACAACTAGCACATGAAAAAGATAATAAAAAAACATTCATCATTGACTGAGAATAGTTACTAGATTAAAAGACTAAAAACATAAGCTTCTACATTTTCATATTATCTGAGTTGATGTAGTTACTAGAATAAGAATATAAACTCAAGTCAGTCCTCAATTTAATTAACTTTTGAAGCTAAACAGTTTCGGTATCCAGTGAAAGGAAAAAATATCAGAATCTAATGAAACTAACGCGGTGGTAATTCATCAAATGTAATCAGATTACCACCGTACGAGAACTTTGCTTGTTACAGACAGGCGTTCGGAGCACGACATTAATCCAACTCTCAAGAAAAGAAAAAGAGAAAAAAAATGAAAGTTGAAAATAATACATAACAAACAAATAGAGGTCAGTTCAAGCACCTGCTGTTTGGCCTCGGCAGTACGAAATTTCGTAGGCAGATGCACTGTTTCCAGACCAGAGGAGGAACAGTGGCTTGATGGACGCATCCGTGCTTCAATTCAGGGTTGAAATGCACAAGAAATTACGAGGCGTGTTTGAATGGATTAGTGGTGATTGGTCGAAGGGTGGGTTGGTAATTTCATAAATGGAGTTGTCAATCAATGGCAATTCCCCAGCCCCCACCAAAAAAAAAAAAAGGGGGTGTTGAAGTTGAAGTCGAAGGAAACGAAAAAAAATCATGAAGTTATTCCTTCACAAAATTAACCAAATATACAGGGAACTTATTATCCCCGTCTCCATCCATCGATCCATCATCTCAAAACTGTCGACGTCTGGCTTTCTTCACAAATGGGCATTTGCCATGTTCTCGCACTTAAACCCCAAATGCCAAACAGCTATTCACGGAGTCAAATATCTACCAATAATAATGCTGCACTCAGCCCGGCGTCTGCGTCTCCATTCACGTTCGCTGGCTTCAATAATTCTTGCAAAAAAAAATAGTTTTCACAAAATCTGATACCGTTACGTTTGTCAAACAAAATGTCAATTTAATAAAATCACTTCGTCTAACAGTATACTGATTGTGAGATACGGTTCATGAATGTGACAACAAACTTGGAAAATATGAACTTACGGTCATTTGCAAAACATTTGTGATTTTGTTACACGAGGTAACTTTTTTTTTTTAATTTTTTTTTGTAAATTAGTATATACTTAATAGCTTTTATATATATATATATATATATATAAATATACACGAAGTAACATCAAAAGGGCAAATAGTAGAATATGGTACCCCCAATAGGAAGATCTCAATTTTGAATTTGATCAATGAATAGATATGAATGAATATAATTGGATAATATTTTTTTCTTTACCTTTTTCATATATATATATTTTAATGAACTGTCTTAAAAATATTGCTTTGCATACTAAAAGTTTTGATGAGGTAAAAAATGATGGTTTGTTACGGAAACAAATTTTACATGGATTTAAATTAAGTGATCAGTCAAATTTTTAACTTAATTGTCTTCAAATGTATATTTGATGAATTTTAAGTGAAAAATCAATAACTACTTTAAGCAACTAAATAACTCAAAGTAAATCATATTTAATGTTCAATAAAAAAAAAAAAACAACTTAATTAGAGTTATTGCATGTAATGCACATAAGAGATTTTCAAGATCATAGAGATTTAGAAAATGAACAAAAAAATTAAGATTTGCTAAACTCATTTCTAAGTGAAACATTCTGGTTTAGCTCGAGAACATATTATCGGCTACATGTTTAATAAAATTTTTTCGATGCCTTAAAAACTTAAAATATAGTACACATGTTGAGAATTTTAATAAAATTTTTAAAATATGTGACAAGTTTTGATAGACGTAATTATAACATCAGAACTGTTAGTTTATTCCAGTTAATTATCATGTGAAAAACATTTGTAATAGAGAAAATGCTTTAATTTCTGCTGGTTGAGTTTGACGTTTGAAAATTAGCTCCAAGCACTAGATGCTATGATGCTTAATCATTCAGACGAAAATGGACAATTGGATGCTACTATTAAATATGTCTAAAAATATATATGCTAGGTATCTTTGAGAAATCAATAAAAACAATAATTATATGTGTGTACGTATGAATGTATGTATGAATGTGTGTATGTACGTATGTATATGCAGTTATTATATTTTTTTTCTCTTGTTGTTGTTTCGATGTGCTATGGCTATATATATATATATAATAACCGCATATACATACATACATACTATATACGTATGGTTATTATATATTTTTTTTCCTCTTTGTGTTGCTTTGATGTGTTATGGACTTATGGCATAGATTTCTTAGTTTAAATTTTCTAACTCCATATTCGGAAGATTTCAAGATGCAAACAATCTGCTATTGTAGTATTGATTGGAGGGGCTGAGTCTAGAAATGGAGGGTTATGGAAAGGGGCAAAAGAAATATTCTCACCGTAGCTTGAAGCTGCTATGTGCATGTCATCAGATTAATTTGCACTATTGTTTATTGCAATGGATTGTCTATAAACTGATAAAATTTAAGTTAATTAACAGAATCTAATACTTTACGCCTACAAGCAATCACTGCCTTATCCTATTTGCGTCATGTTAATTCAATTACGCCACAAATTCATTTAGAAGGGTGTCTTATTTATCATTCAATTTTACGTAAAAAAAAAAAAAAAAGGAAATTCTAATGCAAGCAACAACAAATTTAAAGGGTTATAATCATAAATCATGGTGATCGAATTTTGATCAAATTCAGACTTTAATATATGCATGATACAATAATACAAATGAAAATCCCTAGCTGAAACCGACAAAATGTCCGGACAACAAAGTCTGGTAACTGGAGGAGTAAATTAGACGGTCGAAAAAAATATTTCTTGATTTTTTTTTTCTGTTTTTGTGCACCTGCCACACACAGTGACTATAATTATTGAAAGAAGAATAGTTTGACTACTGACCCCAGGAATTTATTGTTTGATAGCTCAGTGTTCTTTTATTACCATAAAAAGCCCTAACTTATTTTCTCTTCACTTACCCATTTGCTTACTCCTACTAACCATGCTTAGTTAAGAGTATCACCTTTGTGTGTGTGTGTGTCTATTTAGGACTAGAAGGAACTGAATTGCTTCCCCCTTTTTCGGAAGCTAGCTCTAATCACAAAAGCTAACCAATAAAGCCCACCACCACCAACATCATAATAAGCCTTTCAAGATTTTCTAGGATTCATCAAAAACAAAGATTCATCAAATGCGGTTTTTATTTTAAAGGAAAAATATATATATAAAAAAGAGGAAAAGGAAACTTGAGCGAGCGAGCTAGGTAGCCAGCCATACTAGTATTCCCATTTGTTTGCTCTTCCAATAGAATATATATTTATGCACAAGCGCAATCCAGTATCCTCATCATCATCTCCTCCCAAGCAAAATAAATCTCTCTCTCTCTCTCTCTCTCTCCCTCTCCCTCTCCCTCCCTCTTTCTTTCATGGCATTATTGAATGAATCCCGAGAAAACTTTTGCAGCAGCAGTGATATCATACATCAGAACGAAACAACTTTTGTGGTATCATTGTGCATATTGATCCTCACTCAACACTTCCCATCACCAAAACTTGCTTCGTAAAAAACCTAATTCTTGTTGTGCTCACTTCACTCTTCTCTATATATTCTCATATCCTTTCTTCTTCTTCTTCTCGCTCTCTCATGCCACTGTTGATTGATTCATCAAACACCTCAACAGTCAACAGTATCTTGCTCTGTCTCATCAACAGTTTCATCAGCTGCTAGCTAGCCCACTTTCTTGATCATTTTGATTATCATCAACAAAACGAAACCCTTATTAAGGTAAAAAAAAATTCATTATCTTCGGCTACTAGTTAAGTACTAACCCCAGAAAAGAAAAAAACATGGATTCATCATCAGTTCATCATCACGAGTTCATTGGTATCTCAAATAACACCCCCAGCTGTACTCCAACAGCAACCCTCACAATCACCACCAGTTCCGGCGCTGCTGGTGCAGCAGCTGCCGCCACGTCATCAGCATCACCATCATCATCGACAACCACCCTAAGTCGGTACGAGAACCAAAAGCGGAGGGACTGGAACACGTTCGGGCAGTACCTGCGGAACCACAGGCCGCCACTGTCGCTGGAGCGGTGCAGCGGGGCCCACGTGCTGGAGTTCCTGCGGTACCTGGATCAGTTTGGGAAGACCAAAGTGCACACGCAGCTCTGCCCTTTCTTCGGCCACCCGAACCCGCCGGCACCTTGCCCCTGCCCGCTCCGGCAGGCCTGGGGCAGCCTCGATGCCCTCATCGGCCGACTCCGTGCTGCCTTCGAAGAGCACGGCGGGAAGCCAGAGGCCAACCCCTTTGGCGCCCGCGCTGTCAGGCTTTACCTCCGTGAAGTTCGTGACTCTCAGGCTAAAGCCAGAGGTATCAGCTACGAGAAGAAGAAGCGCAAGCGCCCACCACAACAGCCTCAACCTCAGCCTCAGCCAACACCTCCTAATGCAACTGCATGATCAGACGAGAAGAGATGAAAATGGAGGTTTTTAATAAAAGATCCATCCTTATATTTGGGTATGTATGTGTCTTTTAAGTTTAATTATCTTTATTATTTGATTAAGTATTAGCTTTAAAACTGGATTATTGTTCGTGATAGCTGCAGTATTGTTAATGTATGTAGTGATTTATGATGGTGATGACCATTTAATAGATTTTGCGGATCATGTTGTGTGTCCTTTTTTTTTTCCCGGCTTGATTTTGGTTTAATTTCTTATATTATATTATAGTATAATATAGTCTAATGGGTCACTCAAAGTACGGAGTGTGCAAGAATCAACTACTGTCTGCAGATTTGTCAATCACTGCAAATTTGTTTGTTTTTAGTATCATTTATGTTTTCTTTACTTTTCTTGTTTTGCCTGATCTTGTCACTACTGGCTTTAAGCTTGCTTCTTCTTTGAGTGAAGAAAGAGAAGAAAGTAAATAAGCCATTATCAAATTTTGACCTAATACTGAGTATTATCTTAACTCTTAAGCTAGATCAATGCAGTTTCTTCAATTATAAATTTCCTTATTCGTTGAGTGAGTCCATGTATGGATGGCACTACCGCAGTTGTGTGTTTAGCTAGCTATGGGTTGGGGCTTTGTCTTGATTGAACAATATTGTTATCATCCCATTTCTCCACTGTGTCATTTCAGTCTCCCATTGTTCCCCAAAGAGGTGATATATTATCAATGTAATTGAAAATTGAGAGTGTCGTGTATATATCATCACTTCATTAACACCCTAGCTAGTTATATATTCAGTGGCCTCCTGTAAGTTTCCCACTAAGCCCATTAGGATAGTTTTGAGAAGATCAGACAAGCTAAGCTAGCACTACAAAATCCGTACAAGATCATAAATGTGTTTAAATAATTAATTATCATTATGATTTGGGGTTACAGGATATAAGTGTTATTTGTGATTCAACAGGCAATATTTATACGACAATTAATATTGCAACCGACAATTAACCCATCTAACAAGTATATTAATGGTTCATGCTTCCATGCTTGGCTGATTATATTGACTGGTATAGTTTGTTTCGATGCATATATGAGCCTTTTTTTTTGCCCCTTCCCTCTTGGCGCCTATATATTGTATAAACTCCATCAAAGAGAGAATTGTTTCCAATATCTTTCGAGTGGGTCGGTTTTGAAAATGTATTTATGGTCAAAAATCTTTGAAGGGATTGATATATTCTTTGCTTGATTGTTTAAGTTGGATGTTCTCTTGAAATCATCTTTTCATTGTTTTTCCTTCTTATTCTTTATTTACTTTTTTAGAATCTAAGCATCTATCGTTAAATGGACTGATCTTCTAGCTTTGTTTGTTTGATCGAAAAGGATTAATTACTCCAATCAATTAAATTTAAATACTAATGATTTTCTTTCCAAGTAATATTTTGATTAATTGCCCTTTAAGGTGAGTGACTGTAGCTATAGTGCAATAGATATTATAACTACCACTACATGTCAAATAATTGAGGATCTAATTCATTTAGGATCACATCAATAGATGTTTCCAAATCTCTTAATGTAATAACAACTAAATCAAATTTTTATGACGCCTTGAAATTTTATAATGCTTCTTATTGGAAGTGGGCATACACCTATCAATTATATTTGAATCTCTATTACAATAGGCTATTATTTTATCAATTTTTTGTTATCAAAACATATCATCAATTTAAGATTGTGATAGGGACGCGTTGATGATACTGGACCTTCCTTTTTAGCTTCCTTAGCAAATAATTATTATAGAATCATCCTAGCATTATGAATAAAATCATCAAGTTTTTGGATGCAAAGAAATTATAATTGATCTAGCTAGTGATTTAATATTTATACTATTCTCTCTCATTTGGGAAAATGGCAAATGTGGGCAGTAAGTAAATTAGGTTCTATAGAAAATGGAATATGTTTTGATATCCAGCTTCCTTCAAATTCTGCATATAATTAGCTAGCTGAAGATGCTTTTACAAATTGCTTTTTGGCTACCATATCCATTGTGCATCATATGTTGTGGTCTGCTTCCTCATTTAGTTGCTTGTATAGATATGTCCCCAATTAGATTAAGAAATTGAGGGCGAATCTTGTTGAAATAATGTGTCATAGGATGCCTTCTTGTTTGAATAGAAGTCCAAATCACTTTTATTTGATTGCATATGCAAAATTGGTTATCTTGACCAACTTGTGTACGCCTTTGTTTGAACTATAGGTTGAATTGAAAACGTCTAGGAAACTAATTTATTGGGAGCTAACTGGCACCTAAGAGAGAAATTAGATTACAAGCTAAGATGTGGAGAATCTTCTACCTTTAGCTACACGTTCAATACAGTGCATATATATTATTTAGCAGTGTTAGAATGACTTGAAAATATCTGTAAAATGAAAGAGAGATTAATCAATCATATTTAAGCTTCTAATGCATAACTAATCTTCATCATCTCAATTTCACTCTTATTTTTTTTTGGCTAATTAATATCTAATTCAGAATGTCATCATCAATTTGGGTGATCTAGTATGGCTGTTGTATGAATTTTTATTTTTTGACAAGTATGATTTTTCCCCCCGATTCAGCTTGATGTTATTCGAAGCTTGAATTGGTTGTAAAAACATGAATTTACTTTTGTAATTAAACTTTAAAATGTCCTCTTAGGCCACCTACACAAATTCTCACTGCTTTATGAAACATTAAATTTATAAAAGATAAAAAAAATAGAAAATAAGTAGTAATACTATATATATTGCTATTTCAATGACTAATTTGGACATTGTCACCAATTTAGTTTATTGCTTGAGGGTATATGCTCTTTACTAGAATAATTAAGTAGTATATTGATTTCTCCTCAAGCTTTTCCTCAAGGCTGGCATGATCAAAGTTAATTAAGATTAATAACCTCTTCTCTGGTCTTCTTCTTACAAGACACCCAGTCATAATAGTGGTCATTCAAAAACCTTAATCACTTGGACCGATTAATTGTAATTAAGCATTTAAAGGCACAAAATTGTGTAAATGGTTTTGTTATGTTAAATGATAAGACTAATGCTGCCACCAAAACTCCAAAAGTTGCATGCATGTGAAAGCAAAACTGACGAATCACATTTGATATTGATTTATTTTTCATGGAAATGAAAAGCAAACCATACGTTGAGGGTTAAAAGTTAAAACAATCAATAATGTATCATTTTAATAATGGAAGTTTAATATCAAAATGGGCTCAAATACAACACTTAAGATGACTTAAGATGCAGAGTCTCGTTTGCGGGAAATTTTTTTCCTTTATAACTAAAACTAAAAGCTGTTTCATGCATCAGATCTTCATGAGATGGGATATTAGTGAAAATTTAGGAGTCTGTATATTTGAAATTGATTATTTTTACAATTATACTCATGCAGGGATTTTTATTTTTGATCTTTACTTAAGTGTTGAATAAGAAAATTTAAATTAAATTCACTCAATATTTATATTTATGTGGGAGTTCCAAGTTAGCCACTCGGTCTAGCCGAGTGGTTGCACCCATGCAGTTTAATTTTGAAAAATGTAACAAAGATTATTTGTACGATCCGGGTGCTTTGGCTGCCAATAAAAATAACTTTAATATTTCTTAAGCTACGACCTTACACGGTTCAACGCCTAGCCCTAGCTAGCTGGCCACGCATTGCTGCACTCATGTTCAAATACATTCAGACCCCGCGAGTTAATTAAGACTTGGATTTTAGTGTTTCAAAAATCGACAACGGCATCTCCACGAACTGGGAAATATTATAATTACAAAGTATATATATATATATATATATATATATATATATATCATAGGAAGAATTTGAACTGGTTTCCGAGAAAACATAAAGGATTATTTTTAAGATTTTGGCAATGGAAAAATAAAGCGCATGTGTTTCCATTGCACCGTTCGTCCGTTCGTAGGTGGTATGAGAAGGGGAAAAGAGAGAAAAGAAAAATTTTAAAGCCTTTTAAAAGAGGCAAAAGAATCATACACATAAAGATGCTAAAAAATAACAAAGTGTACGAGAATTACAAAACTCAAAAAAAAAAAAAAAAAAAAAAAGCCCCACTCGCGTCACTTCACTACCCGCAGACCCACGATTTCAAAAAAATTTTCGCATTTCAAACATCGAATTGAATTTTCATCCGCCCACGTGCTCTGCTGTCATTCATGTCTCCTAGTTTTTACCGATGATGATATGAGATCCCCCCCTTTTAATCCGGTCAATTCCATGATCTCTCCCCTCGATTCCCGCCACGTGTGCTGATCTCGGCCGTTGGTTCGGTCGCGGTATCTGTTGATGTGTGACTAGACGGGCTCTAGCTTGTCTTGTCCTTGTCAGTGCCTTTTGTTTTCATGTCTGTCACTCACTCACTCAACTCTTCTTTTCGGTGCTGATTTAACACCGGCTCCTGTCAGGACAAGGCCGTATTCTGGTGGAGCAGCTGCAAATTTACGGTGTTAAAAATATTTTATAAACACTTACTGTTGATCTCGCAATTGTGTATGACAGAGAATTCATTAATATGTTTATTTATTAATATATTTATCTTTTTATTGACAATCATTACTTAAATATTATAGTATCGTGATACCAAATATGGTCTAAATAAGTTTCTAATTTAGGAAATTGTTATCTTGGATTAATTAATTTAACTTATAAACATTTTAACGGAAAAATAAGATGTTTGCTGCTCAAATTCCGTTCGCATGGGTATAAAAAGAAATACAACTTTCATTAGACTAAACTAAAATATAATAATTTTTATATGCCACCAAAAGTCGCCGCATCGAGTGAGTCACTGAGTTCAAATCCCTTATAATTTCCTCAGATAATATCTCCTCCCTTAAATACATGTATAAGGTAAAAAGACATCTTCTTAAATATGAGTTCTCTTCATTACTCAGTTCGTGTCAATTTTTGGTTTATCCTTAATAGGCCTTTAGGCTGTAATATTAAGGGGATCTTTTTATTTTTTTATTTTTTTGCTTAATAACTTATGTTTTAAGTAGATTTTGGGTGCAATAGGAAAAAAATGAAAACTTAATTAAGATAATAAATTTATATTTTAGGTAATCAGGATACCTCACTCGGTCATTGTGTATGTTGTTTTAAGAATTAAGGGAGATGGAGAATAATGGTAATGATGGAAAGTCAAAATCTAAAAGGGAGAGTCTCAGAGATAAGTTTTAATCCTGTAAAATAATAGAAAATGAAGTTAGAGGTAGGGTTGGAGTAGCCAGCTTCCACTCTCTGACGCTTAAGTCAGTTACTCGAGCTTTTTTTTATGGTGGCTGGAGGTTGCCTAAATACTTGTTTACATTGTTTCACATGTGACTTCCGTGTTTATTGGGCATCGGCCTTTGCTAGTACAGCCCAGAGATGAATGCCACAGAAAAAAATTTACACACACGACTAATCCTCCTCCCTTTGATATTGCTGTGAATTACGGCTTAAAAGTCTTACTGGATCAGTTTAATGATCCAACCAATAACGCATTCAGTTTAAGGAGAACAAAAGTAGAGCTCTAATTGCTCTACTCTGTATCCCGAAAAAGGCTTGGGCTCATTTAGTAACTAATTATTGGCCCACCCATTACCCCTAATCCGAGGCCCAAAGGCCACTTAAGCAGTCCCTTGAATTTCCAAAGTATTCTGTGACTGCTGGATGTTCAACGCATCCTGCCCATAAAAAATAAAAAAAATGGAATTATTTCGAATATCTCTAATACGACAACTGTTTGTAAAAATATAATAAGCTTTCACGTTGATTCCAAATCTATTTATAAATAATAAGACTTTGTATACATACAGACATACATATATATTATATATCATTATTATAAGAATATGCAAGCTGCATCGTGCGATTAAATGAATGCGGCGTGCTGTCTTAGTGGCGATGCCGCTTCTCATCGTAAGCCAAGCTGGCATGGCCTGCTCTTTGGATCTCCATCTTCACTAATGAAAAATGGGTCCCCCTACCTTGCAGCTGCGGTAAGTTACACCAGCTGCAAAAGTGGATGAACAGTACTCACGTGTGGTACTGTTCATCCACTTTTTGCAGCTACTGTAACATACAGCAGCTGCAAGGTAGCAATTGTCATGAAAAATTTAGTTTTTGAATATCTTATTTACGTGTGTGTGTGTGTGTGTGTTTCTGTTTTGTATTTTTGTTTTTTTTAATAACCATCCAAAAAGTAGAAATATCACGGAGTGACATTTAAATTTTGAAGATGCTAGTTGACTTGGTTGGTATTTCATTATGTTATTTACTTTTAAAGTGAAGGATTCAAATCCGTTTAGTCATTGTGGGAGTGATTTCTTATGCTGATCAGGGTTATAGATGTATATTTTAATTCTTTAAAATTGATTGTATGGTATATATAATATTAGATAAAGAAATTTGAAATTTTTAATGCAGAAGGTCAGTTTTGCCCATATGTTGTAAGAAGGGTGATGGTCAAACACAGTCAAATAATTTATTTGACTAAAAATAAAAAAATAATAATATATCCATAAATTCTTATATATATTTATTTTGTATAAATTGATGTAGTATGATTTAATTGGTTGAATTAAATATCTCTTAATTTACCTGATTTATTTTTATTATTTTATATTTTAATTAATAAATTAATGTCAAATTAGAAATAAGTAGGATTTAAATGATGAAGTTTCTTAAATCACTATTTATATAATGTTTTTTCAGCTAAAAGACGGGGCAAGGGCACGTGTCTTTCCAGATCCTCCATTCCTTTTATGTCAATCTCGCCAATTCATTTATTCTTTCTACAATTATTTTATCCAACAATTATTTAAAAAAAAAATCATCTTCTATCTTAATCATCCGACCCCGCACAGTAAAAATAATTAAATAGATATTTTTGTTATCAAATATTAAAATGCGACCGACAAGAAAATAGCCGCAAAGAATTCATATTTACATTTTATTTAAATTTCTGAAAAATTTTGAGTGGGGTATTATCAATTAGATTACGATCCATAATAATTAAAAACATTTAAAGTATTTAATAATAATGATAAAATAACTAGTTAATTTATCATCATCACTCAACACTAATAACTAAATTTAGATAAATAAATAAATAAATAATTAATTAATAACTACTGTTATTTTAACAAAACTTAACGAAAGCCTCCTTCATTTATTGAATTGAATCGAGCAAGTTGCAGACAGATCTTGGATATATATATATTTTTTCAAATTTTTTTTTTTTGACAACCTTTGCCCGTCGTAACAACAGGACTGTTGTGTGTGTGTGTGTGTGTGTGTGTGTGTTACGCGCACACGCAGAGCAAACACAACACAAAGGTAAAAGCACACGCTAACTCTTCGAGTCAAGTGTGTGTCTGGCTGTGCTGTCTAGATATATAAGCAAAAAAGCAATCACCCAAGATCTAGT
The DNA here is from genome assembly GCA_030449075.1 of Murraya paniculata. NCBI lineage: Eukaryota > Viridiplantae > Streptophyta > Magnoliopsida > Sapindales > Rutaceae > Murraya > Murraya paniculata. The sequence continues at coordinate 747,609 of JAEVFN010000040.1, forward strand.
CCTCACGCTCTCTATATCTATCTCTTCGTGTAGAGGGCAGCAGCAGCATCAGCAGCCGTGGCTATTGCATTTTGTGTCAGATCCCTCCTATCCATTTCGTTATTTCATTGAAATTTTCATACACAGTAAGCTCTTTCCTCTTTCTGTGTTTGTTTTTTTTCGTGTTTTTGTTTCTGGGTTTTGGTTTAAAGATTGAATCTTTACTGGAATCTGATTTGGGTTCCATTATCTTTGTTAGTTTTGGTATAGTTTGAAGTTATTTCTTGAGTTTAACTGTGATTTCGGATTGAAATTTTCTTGAATGTGTGTCAAGTTTGTGGATTCTTGATTGAGTTTGGAGTTGGATGTGAGATGAATTTGCTGATTGGGATTTTTGATCTAGATCTGTGAGATTTATGTTCATTGAGTCAGTTAACTCACAACTATGGGAGATAGTTCTTCTTTCAAGTTTCATTTTTGTTGTCAACTTTCTTGGATCCAATCTGTTTCATTGCTTGCTTGTTGATTAAGCTTGTTAATTGCAAGTGCTTCACATCATTGAACATTATTGCTTGTTCTTTAATTTATGTAATGTTATCTTTATGGCTTTTGACTCGGCATATCAATTCATTTCTTGTGATACAAGCTTTTGCTTCTCTCTTCTGGACCTATTATTATATGTTAAAGAAAACTAATCTTTAACAGTTGTCTGCCATTGGGCATGTTAATTAGTTTATTATTATTTTAAATTTAGTTTGGGCTTGCTATTTCGCTTCTATAGCCAAGTTTCCATTGTTGAAGATTAGAAGTAGTCAGATTTTGAAATAAGTAGTGGTGTGAATGTTGAAATGTTTCTTGCTACAGCTTGATTGTTGGGATCCAATAAAGTTTTGCCCTCGATGCCCTAATCATGCATTAGGCTGTCATTTTTTGTTGGTTTTGGGGAGTGTTACATGGTTGACTTTGAGAATTTCAAGAACTTGGATGTGATGTGTTGCACTTCAATTATTTAATTTATAAGGTCGCACCTTCTTCAGCTTTAGGGATCTCATGTCTTGATAAAATGTCTTGGATTTTGTCTGGACTATCTGTTGTATGCATATTTGCACGACTCCAGCTAACTTCTGGGAATTACAGGTTGATTGGTTTGTCTGGTGCATTCCTGTCTGATAGATCTTCAAGTGTTTGTATTATCTTGAGGTGGTAAACGCAAAGGCTTATTTGGATATTGAATCTGAAACTCAGTGATTTTTAGTGTAATGAGATCCGCATTGTGATATCTTAGTGCTTTGAGTAAAATTGAAGACACTGCGTGAAGATTTCAAATCTAAATTAAAGATGAGGGGAAGACCCGATGGAGGCCAAAAGAAGCGTTTAATTACCTCTGTGTTTGTTGTTGCAATCTTTATCGGTTTTCTATATGCATATTATGGATCTTCAGACCACGGTTCATCAGCCTTAGAATATGGAAAATCTTTAAGAAAACTTGGGTCATCTTACTTGGGTGGGGAGGACGATAATGATGGAAAGCAAGATGAAGCTTCAAAATTTGGAGATGTTGAGGATGATGTTGTACCGAAGAGTTTCCCTGTAAGTTTAAACTGCTAAGCTCGTCTGTACCTCTGCCTTGTTATTCTTTCTTGCTGCTCTATGATCTCGAAGTCCATATTTCTTTCAACTTGTAACCTTCAATTTGATTTTATTTAGTGATGGTTTTATTTTTCTGCTATTTATTTGAAGGTCTGTGATGATCGGCATTCAGAATTAATTCCCTGCTTAGACAGGAATCTCATATATCAAATGAGATTGAAGCTGGACTTGTCTTTGATGGAGCACTATGAACGTCACTGTCCTCCTCCTGAGAGGAGGTTTAACTGCTTAATTCCTCCTCCATCTGGATACAAGGTGAGAATATAATGAAGCTGATTCTCAGAATCCATTGACCTTTTTCTGAAAAGAATCGCATTATGGCTGTCATTTTATGAGCAGATATAGTATGTATTTCTCTGTTGTGGTAGATAAAGAATGAGGTTTTACTCATTATCAACTGTTTCATGTTCATGTAATGGTTCAGGTCCCAATTAAGTGGCCAAAAAGTAGAGATGAAGTATGGAAAGCAAACATACCTCATACTCACCTTGCACATGAGAAGTCTGATCAGAATTGGATGGTTGTCAAAGGTGAAAAGATTATATTCCCTGGAGGAGGCACACATTTCCACTATGGAGCTGATAAGTATATTGCTTCAATTGCTAATGTAAGTATGCTTTTCTTCGATCTTAAATCTCTTTACTAACTCCTTGAATCTTGGGACAATGGAATCGTGGGCTTCTTGTATCTTCTGGCATCTCATTTCTGTGGTGTTCTTTCTTTTGTACATTGTCTTTACTACTGTTCTGGAATTTATGCTAAAATGATTCCATGGATCTTCTTAAACCTTCTTCTGCTGCATAGATCACTAAATAGATCCGTGGTTTTAATTGGCAGATGCTCAATTTTTCCAACAACAATATAAACAATGAAGGAAGGTTGCGAACAGTTCTTGACGTTGGATGCGGAGTTGCAAGTTTTGGAGCTTATCTTCTTTCATCTGATGTCATAACCATGTCCTTGGCACCAAATGATGTGCATCAAAACCAAATCCAGTTCGCCCTTGAAAGAGGAATTCCTGCATATCTTGGTGTTCTGGGAACTAAGAGGCTCCCATACCCAAGCAGATCTTTTGAGCTTGCTCACTGTTCTCGTTGTAGGATTGATTGGCTCCAAAGGGATGGCATTCTTCTTCTTGAATTAGATAGGTTACTCAGACCAGGGGGCTATTTTGCCTACTCATCTCCTGAAGCCTATGCACAAGATGAAGAGGATCTGAGGATATGGAAAGAGATGAGTGCTCTTGTCGAACGCATGTGTTGGAGAATAGCTGCAAGGAGGAACCAAACTGTTGTTTGGCAAAAACCTTTAAATAATGACTGCTATATGGCAAGAGCACCTGGGACTCTTCCTCCTCTCTGCCACTCTGATGATGATCCAGATGCCGTATATGGTGTCCAAATGGAAGCCTGCATTATGCCATACTCTGACCGTGAGTGTCTTTTCTGTTATGTTGCTTTTGTCTCTGTCTATGTTTTTGATATTAGTGACCTTGTTTTGAAACAAAACAATTAAAGCTTTCTTTTAAGCTGATTAGTTTTCCTTATGCCAATCCACCCCCTCCCTTAAAACAGGATCGAACAGAAACTATAGTTTACTTGAATGTGTAGGAACAATAGGCATGCATTTCTGAAAGAAAGGGGTGAAAATTGTAGTTTTTACTTTGAATGCTAACAAGTTAGACACAACAGTTGGGAAATTTTACATAGACCACCTAGAGATTGGAAAATCAGTTTTTGATGCTTCGTCCTTTAAATCTTGATTTCTTTTTTGTGTTATTTTTATCATATATAGTAAACTAAACACCAATCCACCCAACGGTGATGTCGGCAAGTTTTGGTTCTAAGACCTGATATACTACTTTAAGAGATCTTTCCAGTTAAATCATCTAGTACCCACAAATTAGATGCTTTGAAATCTTGATACATTTTATGTATTATCAGTGCAAGAACATTATAAAGTCGTATAATATCCTTGCAATTGTGTGATTCACCATTAGTTTAACTACCATATATTGAAAGTCATTGAATTTGTATATGCAATTTATACTAGTGATTTTTGTTAACCTCTTATCTGCTTTCGGCTTTCATTAATTTGTTGTGCTTGGGTTTCTCAGTTCCAGTTTGAGCAGCAAATTTTTAAGGTAAGGATTACTTGCTGACTAATAATCTTCTTGGTTTCTGTCAGATGACCAGAAAGCTAGGGGTAGTGGATTGTCTCCTTGGCCAGCTAGATTGACTGCCCCTCCTCCTCGACTTGCTGATTTTGGTTATACAAGTGAAATGTTTGAAAAGGACACGGTAATTAAACTCAGTGTGATTTGATATAGTCATAGTTTGCCTGTGCATGTGTTGGATCTTGTTTGTAGCAATTGTGCTGGTGTGATGCAGGAAATGTGGCGAAATAGAGTGGATAGTTATTGGAATCTCTTGAGTCCAAAGATTCAATCCAATTCTCTAAGGAACTTGATGGACATGAAGGCAAACTTGGGGTCATTTGCTGCGGCTCTAAAGGAGAAAGATGTTTGGGTGATGAATGTTGTCCCTGAGGATGGACCAAACACTCTGAAGCTGATATATGACAGAGGCCTGATTGGCAGTATTCACAACTGGTAAGCACAAAAATTGACTATAATATAACTGGCTATTGGCATTATCAGACTAATCTTAATTATACCATTTTACTCAGGCCTCGAAAAAAGAAAAAATTATTTTCTACCAAAGTCCTTGCATTGTACTTCACTTCTCAGTATCTGCGCTTGAGTCAATTAGATGAGATGACCTTGCATTCTTAGTAGAATCACTTCAAATTGAAGCTAGCTTTGGTCGTGTATGTTTTCAGCTTGACTAATAGGCCTGTTTGTGTGAAATTAGATTGGTGATGATCGTAGTCATTTATCTTTCACCTTTTAGCTCTCCTGGAAATCTTCATCCCAAAAAATGGCTGGAAAAATAGAAACTCAGATTGAATTATGGTGTGGTAAGTTTCTGATTGTGATTTATTGGATCAATTATTTTCCCAGGTGTGAAGCTTATTCTACATACCCCCGGACATATGATTTACTTCATGCTTGGACTGTCTTCTCCGATATTGAGAAAAAAGGTTGCAGTGGTGAGGATCTGCTGCTTGAGATGGATCGTATGCTCAGGCCTACTGGTTTTGTTATCATCAGGGACAAACAATCAGTGGTAGACTTTGTAAAGAAGTATTTTTCTGCTTTGAATTGGGAAGCAGTGGCCAGAGCCACTGATGCCAGTTCAGATTCAGATGAGGATGGAGATGAAGTTGTGTTTATTGTCCAGAAGAAGATGTGGCTGACAAGCGAAAGCCTCAGGGACACTGAATAGAAAAGATACAGGTTGTACGTTGCCCGTTTCCCTTTATATTCTCTGCAGCTCCGAGGGATTATGAAGCATATACCGAGTAGTGAAGCAGTAAACAATTTCATTTGTAGCATTAACTGATGTTTACATTTTTTTCCCCTCTTCACCTTGTAATGATTTAGTTTGATAAGCCATGAACTGTCAGCATCTATATAGGCTATTCTTTTTTCTTTTTTTTTTTGCCCTTTTTCCTCCATTGAAAGCTTTACAGAAGATACTTCAGCTGATATTTAATAATCCGTCTTAACCGGTGCAGTTGAAGTTAAAAATATGTCTTCAAACTTTGCAAGTTATTTATAAATGAATTCCAAGTTGTTTATGGATGAAACTTCTTCATTAGAGATTGTATATCAGTATATGCATTCTTTTCTCTGCTTGCCTTCACCTTTCAAATGCTTAGCGTCTTTTAACCTTTTCTTTTAATTATTTTTTTCATATAAATGGAACTTTCAATTGCTAAGATGATGTTAGTCTCCATTTTGGAAAGACTTGCGCTCCGAATTATAATTGTTGGGTTTCAGCTTAATCTTGACAGCATCACATTTTCAGTGTCCGGTAAATATGATAACGCTCAGAGGCTTCCAAGCTTTTCTTGATGTCCAAAGATATTCTGTTTTATAGTAGTTATGGCCCGTGGATTAAAAACTATACGGCTTCTCACGATTCACGAAGTCACAAGAATTGTTTCGTTGTTTGTAAATATTTTAACACTATTTCTTTTTTGTCAATGATTGATGTGAAAATAATAAGCTATTGTACGATGTAAACACTTTTTACAAATTTCATGCAACTCTTTTATATATAAGCTTTCAATATTTATGAGAAAATTGCATGCCGAAACTTGTCACGTAGAAACTGTTAAGACTTATTTTTAATACTAACATTGAATTGAGTCTTTATTTAACACCCTTACAATCGGACTAGCATTTTAAACGAGGAGACTTGCTATTATCTTTACTAATTAATGCTAACAATAATTGATACTAATCTTAGACCCTTATCTTTTACGTATTCAGTAGGCATTTTTTAATTGACTTGTTTATTACAAAATTATACCACAAAAAATTGTAAATCAAATAATCAAGGAGCATAACTTTATTGTTATTTTTATCTTTTGGTAACGTGGGAAATGGCATGGGCTTCACCTAGTTATTGCCCTTACGATGTTGGATTGTCAAACAAGCCAACACACCGACGGCACATTAGAAATAAAAACACAACATGGATTCTCTCTTTAATGCTATCTATATATTACGGAATCATATTATGATTCTAGTGGGTAACACTACTCATATTATGATTACGACACTATTATACGACGTCGTTTTATTAATTTAAAGTACTAACACCATTCACGAAGTACTACAAAATCATAATAAATGTACAGTTAGTAACCATATAATCGGAGAACCATTTTTATCTATACCAAATACGGTACCGTCACATCAGTTTGTCCGAACAATCTACAACTTGAGCACCGTTCGTGAAGTACTTCAAAATCGCATTACATATGTAGTTGCACGCTATAACGGTGATCTAATTCATTCACTAGATCATTTTTGTGTATGCTATAATTGCCGACACATATCATGCCTTTTGACTTGAATTCCCCCGCTTCATTTGCACGCATTGGACCCCTCAAAATCCATTGCCGTCGACACACGCACACGCACAATCTTCTTAATTTCTCCCGTTCTTCATTTTTGTTTTCTTGTAACTGGTAAGCTGCTTACTCTTTGTTGGAAAAATCATGTCATGTCATGCGGCATTAAAAGCTGCAACCTTTGGGCTCCCTTTATTGTGTGCTGTAGCCATTGGTCTCACTTGGATAAAACAAACTAAAGCAAGTGAATCAATTTTTTCAGAAGATGCAACGGAACGAAATTTTGACTTAATTGTTGTCGCACCACTGAGATTGGTCAGCTCAATTATTTGTATTACTGTATGCATTATATTATATTCCTTTATTTTTCCCTTCCATCATTTTTTGATTAATCAATTGTAATCTTATTTTACTAAGCGAGAGTAAAACGCTTAACCAGTAGGTATATAATTGCTGTTCATTTAGCAAGCAAAAGTGATTTTAGACCCAACAAAAGTGGCAGCACATGGAACTTTTTTTAACTAGCTAGTGCAATGATGCATTATTTGGCAAGCAATTGTAATAAGGTGGGGGGGTGATGTGACACATTAATGTCTACAGCTTTCGCATAACTTTTTCTTCTTTAGTTTTGAATTGATGCACATTCAATGATCCAAATGACTTAATACATGGTCCCCCGTTATGCCCTACTTCTAAGGGAACCTAATCCCATCTCTCTCGAGTTGCCTTGTGTCTCTGGGGTTTGCTTTTTTGCAATTCTTATGCTTATTCCCCTCCTTTTTTTTTTTTTGGGACACACCATATGAAAAATTTAATGTATGTTTGAATGAAAATATAACATGTACTATAAAATATTTATAACTTGTGGTATAGTTGTAGCTCGTTTCGAGCAAAATTCTTTATAAAATTGGAGGTACACTTAAAATATAAACGTAATCTGTTTGTTCATGAATAACGTGTACTAAGAATATATTAAAAAAAAATTTATGGTGCTGAAATTATAAATTAATTAGACAACATCGCATAACAATATCATTGATTATAACACAAATAATATCATTCATTGGACGATAATTTTTAATGTTTAAAATACTTTTTTTCATATAAGATGTCTGGGCAAAATTCCTCAATGTACATATTTGACATACCAAATATTAACTTATGCTTTTATAATTCACTACATTAAAACAAAAACTTGTATTTAGTGTTTGATCCATAAGGTTTACTAGTGTGATTGAAGAACTTATCCATATTTTTAATCATGCATCCATGTTGAAAATTAGACTAATTAATTAATTATTTAAAAAAAAGAAAAAGAAAGAAAACACAGCATTGCTTGACCTCAAAACGAGTGGTTATGTCACCATCACCACTAACATCATTGGCGCGCCATTATCACCATTTTAAACTGTTTAATTCCCATCAAACCGCGGGAGCACAATTATTGGAATGAAACGTGGCAGCACTTCGTTGGTTCGTCTCGCTTTCTTCTAACTGGCTTGTCATTGTAGGCAGTAGTTTAGAAAGGAAAGTTTGAGGAAGATGCTTTAGCAGAGGCCAGAGAAGAAGTGCAATCATGCTGGCAGCAGATTGAGGAGGCGCCACGTGGCGAGCACAGGCGCTGTATATGAGGCGGACACGAAGGTACTTTGAATGTTGTTTAGGCAATCATTCTCCACAGTTTAGCTATGGATATGCACGCATATCTTAATGGTCCAGCTCAGCGTCCTCGGTTGCTCGCTCCATTTTTATTTTGATTTATTTATTAATCAGTCTTAATCCATTTTCTTTATTTTTTTTCCAAAATTAAATTTGTCTTTCTGCCATTTCTTTTTTGTCAAATTTTATTAATTTTGTTAACTTTTTGAAAATTTGATGGCGCCAAATTATGGGCTTAGTAGTTGGATTTCGGAAACAACGCAAAAGCCTACACAAATATGATGAAATAACTCTTAAATTTTTTTTAATGAATTATAAAGATTTTATTGATTTGTTATACAAAAGTTGTAGTATGTGTTTCTAATGCATTGCATATATTCTCATCTAAATCAATGTATTTTCTACTCCACTCCACCAATTTTTTTTTCCAAATTTTTTTACATGTATAATTTTGCCTACATATAATTAGCATTGGTAAAAATGCTTTTAAATAGTCATTTAAAAAAAATACTTTGAAAAGTTTGATTTAGTAATTGTTTAGGTGTTGGATGTACTTGTAATGCTTCTTATAAAATTATCTACCATTGCGATTGTGTATTTTCTTCAATTTTAAATGAAAATGCTACATAATATAAAAAAAGAAAATGATAACGAAATAAAATGTACTCATGAAATGCACAACCTTTATACCATTACAATTCTCATCCACAAATCCATTCAAAATACCTCAATTTAATTTTGTGATATATTTATGATTACTACACATGAAAAAAAGAAACATATTTTAGTATAAAATATCCAAGACCAGTCAAAATTTTTGTACACATTTAATATTACATCTTAAGAAATAATTTGATGATTGTCAAATAAAAATGAAGAGCAAGCAAAATAAAATATTTGTTAATTTGAGAAAATGCCTGCCATTTATAAAAGTAAACATGTTTCAACAACATCGCTAATTTGTTAATGTTCTCTATTTATGACAAATTTTAAAAATATCTTTTAAAAAGCATCAACAAAGTAGAAAAGAAAAAAAAAAAAAAACCATAAAAGCTTTAGTTATCTTTTGACATCAATTCCGAGTGGGGTCCACGCGGTATTGCTTTATTGAAGCGTTATTGACTTTTTAACATGCAGGCAATGGCGAGGTCACGAGATGCTGCAAGTTAATGCTACGCTGTAAACTTAATTAAAGTCAATCAAAACTTCTATTTGCCAAAATCACTCTTTTGACTCCAACTTAGCAACTGGGCCCCCCGCACTTTTTCATCAATATCTCACCCCATCTCACGAGAAATTCACCCACATTGAGTAGAATTATGGAAATTCTAAAATTAATCAACGTCTCTATAATTATAACTATGATCTTTTGTATATATATATTTTGGGAACCTAACAAAAAAAGATGTCAAATGACTTAAAATTTGAAATTGGCCAAGTGAGTTCTCATAATTTGTAAAGACTATATTTTTGTAGTAAATTTTTTTTTAATGAGATCCGTTCAATTTTTTTATATAATTTTAAGAAAGAATGTGATAAATACTAAAGAAATAGACAGATGTAGTTTGTCTCAATGATATTTTTTCTTAAAATTTGAAACAAGTTAAGAGTTTAAAAAAAATCAATAAATTAAATTCTCTTAATCTTTTTTTCTCTTTTGTGCCCTTAAATAATCTTTTAGCTTTAAAATTGTCTTGACAAAAGAATAAACTGACTGGTGAATGAACCAAATTACTCATAAAAATGTGGAAAGTAAATAGGATTAATTGATTCATTGTGCAAATTGATAATTTATTTAAATTTACTTAAACAATATATTACTAAAAAAATAATAGATGAAAGTAGTAATATTTAAGTTTTTGAACCTTTTATGTTAACATTAAAAATAATAAAAAAAAGAGAATAATTTTTTTTATAAAAACAATTTGACAAATTACAAACAATTCATCAGTTAACTTAATTAGATATTTTCTCTACTCATTTAAATTTGGCACGTTGATGCAGATCACCAATTATATTGGATTGTATTTATTATCACTGGTATTGTATCCTCTAACGTAACGTTAAAACAAAAAAGTGTTTTAATGAATGGACTGCTTAACTTTATTCAATGAATGCATAAAACAATCCACTCTATCCGTAATTTACATGAATTTAAGGGGCTGATAGATATTTCTTAAAAGGTCATTCCTATTTCTCGTTTTATCTCGCGGGAAATTGAGCCCGCGTTTGTAACTCTTGGACAGGATCCCGAAAACCTAAAATAGAAAAAAAAAAATGCAGATTAAGAGTGAACAAAAACAAAAGTAAATATAAACAATTTTTTCTTTTTTTCGGAGGGGAGAGCTTTAAGCGAAAAGAGAAGTAACTGAACCAATTAGAGACAGACATCAAAGTAGTCTTCAACAAAACGAAGCATCATTTCGTCCCTTCGTTTGATATTTTCCTCGCTTTTGGTTACTTTCATTTGTTGTGACCGAAAATCGCGGGTTTCTTTAATTTGTCTCAGGTTCGGTTTCTTACAGTTCTCTGCAGTACATTTGTTTAGTGAGAAATGAAATTGAAGTCTCTGGAATTAATTGTCTGATTTGCTTCTTGCTGCGTGAAATTGCCTGAATTTAGGGTTTACTAACACGTGGCGTTCATTGAGGATTTTAATTTTGGCTGTTTTTTGGTAATCTTTTGTTGTGCTGTGGTGTGCGTTTTGTTTTTTAGTTAACAGAAGATTTTGTTTTCGTTTGTGGTTTTGAGTTTTGAGAAGTCACTGTCCGTGGGGAAAAATTCTGAGAAAATTGAAATTGAAGTGAATTTTTTGTTTGAGAATTTAGAATTGACCATTTTAGTTATTGAGGCGCAGTAGATCGTTTATGCATATTGAATTTGATTGGTTGATTGATTGTTAATTTTCAAATTTTATAATTTTTTTAAAAGTAGAAGATGAAGCTTTGTTGTTGTAGCTAAGTTTTGACTCTCTGATTGCCTGAGGAGGGGGTGAGTCTGGGAAATAGCTAAGAAAATCGAATGCTGGTTTTGGAGAGTCTCTAGCTCAAAGTTTTGGCCTTAGCAGAGAAGTGCTTTAGATCAGTTTTTGCATATTGAATTGCTTTCGGGTAGTAAATTAGTTGAATTCAGGGTTTGCTGGGTTTTGACTCTTTGCTCGGTTGGTGAGAGAGTGTAGGACAAGCTATATTACCAATCAGTTGGTGGTTTTGAATCATGAAAACTGTTCTTAGCTGCTGGATTTTTTTTGTTGTGATGATGATGGCTTTGACTGCTCGAGTTTTATGTTGGTCTGGAAATGTTAAAATAATAAGGAAAGGAAGTTTTGAAAAAATGGAGACAATGCTAAGTTTATGTTTCACTGAGGAAAAAAAAAGTGGTCATTGCTGTTTGCTGATTCTCAGCTGCCAAATGTTGCTCATCAGTCAAATAATTTTGCACATTATAATTTTCCTCTTAGAGTTGGCTAGACAAATATCAATAAATAGGCATTTTGAATTATTTTAAGCTAATTGGATTTATTACTCTTCTTTGTCAATACAGGATAGCAGATCTTTGATACTCTGGGAATCCTTGATTCGAATGAACCTAAATGTTTCCATTCGTGAAATGAGATTCTTGATTGATGAGAGTATATTTTTCAGTAATTTCTCAAATAATTTGTACATTTAGGAGTGTGACCGACGGGGAAAGTCATATATAGATTAAAAAAATGGACTCTGCAAGATGTTGGTTTAACAAGTTGAGGTCAAAAGACAAGGTAAAGCCTTCCAAGAAAAAGGAAACTACAGGCCATGGAAAGGAGGCGTCAAAAGCTCAAACAAGTGAAGAAGTTCCATCAAATGTTACCAAGCAGAAGGTTGCAGCTGCAAAACAGTATATTGAAAACCATTACAAGAAGCAGATGAAAAGCCTTGAGGAGAGGAAGGAGCGGTATGATTTCAGAGCTTATCTTCTTAGCAATGACTATTGTTGGTTAACTTTTCAGGTTCATATTGTTCATATTTATAGGTGACTGGCTAGTTTCTATTGGTTGGAGCGTATTATATGCTTTCCATATTGCTATTGCAACCTAAACTCCTTTTTCTCTCTTAGAGCATTTTGTCTGTGTCTCTGAAAATGAATGACTGACAATGTTTTGTTCTTGGTCCTAACTCCCAAGTCATGATTCATATGACTCTTTTTTTTTTCAGTGTTTAATATTTATTTTTTTGACCCAAGGTGTCACTTAGTACAATCATATTAGTTGTGTTGATTGAATTGGAAGTGATTGGTGAAGGAAAATGGCATATACTGTGTATTGTATCTGGATATTGACAAATTGTTGGTTCTAAGAGGTAGTATAGGCTGTCAAGACTGTGGTGAAAGGTCGTCAGGCATTAGATGGATCCCTTATATTATATCAAAGGAAAATCTATTTCTCTTTCCAAGTTGACCTTCTGGGGGCCTATTTATAACTTTACCAAAAAAGAAAAATGCTTACCATATGATTACACTCATCTACAAATTAAAAACAGAATGTTGGTTTAATCATCTTGTAGATGCTTCTATATGTAGTTTTGAATTGTTTCTCAACCTTAAGAATGAATGCTCCCCATTTATTTGCGTTGAATTCATCAAATGTATCACCTACATTGTTAAGTTGGTTACGAATGTATATTTGCTGATCAAAAAGAATTTTCGAGATGCTAGTGCTGGAATGCTTAAATCGCCTTTAGAGAAAGTAGGAAAAATTTGAGAAGTTTATAAGTTGCTTTTGGCTTGGAGCATCTTTGGTTTTAAGTGGTTTTATGGTGATTGGACATCTGACTGTCTCAATTTTGTCAGCTGAGGAATTTTAGTCGTCAAGAAGAATGTTGCCGATCGTATAGGCATGAGTTATTTATACTGCATAGATGAAAAATGGCTAAATATTCCCTAGAAGCACCACTAGTGCTCCCACCTTTCAGATCAATGACAATTCCTTTTTGAGGGATATTCTCAACTGAGGTCGAGGAAGAGTTTCAAATAAACATAACTTTGTGAATTTATGGGCTTTGTAGGGTCAGAGTACGATTACTATTTTTTTTTTTTACTTGAGACAATGTTTGCACTTGAAGGGTTTTATTGCCTCTTCAACCTATTTTAAGTTAGAAATATTGCTTAGCCATTCTGCATACTGCTATGCCTGCATCTGGTTTGGAGAGTAAAATTTTAGTTTGGGCAAGAGTTACAAATAAACATAACTATGCGAATTTATGGGCTTTGGAGGGTCACAGTATGATTGCTAGTTTCTCAATTGAGACAATGTTTGCACTGAAGAGTTCTATTGCCTCTTCAACCTATTTTATGTTAGAAATATTGGTTAGCCATTCCGCATACTAGTATGCATTCATCAGTTTTGAGAGTAAAATTTTAGCATGTAAATTTTTTGGTCGACTATCATTGTCTTTGTTATATTTTGGTCAACAAGATTTTCTATGTTTACGAATTCTATTTCAATTATTAAATTGGAAAATCCCCCCCCCTCCCCCCACCAAAAAAAAAGAAATTCTCTAATCTGTAAACTCTATATAGAAAGGTTGATAGGGAGTGTTTGTACCATTTGATTTGTAATTTGTTTATCTGAATTTGATTACAGTGATGATGCACATTTAAAAAAGGCCTCATATTGTAAAACAAACCAACCCAACCAGGGAATGTCAGTACACTTTTTTTCAGCTTGACTGCTCCTGTGCTACTAATTGTTGGCTTTGAATGCGCCAATACCTCAACCAATACTAATTTTTAAGTTTAGTTTTTCTACCTTCATGAGCTTATACATTGCCACAGTGGCAACCCATTTGTAGATGATGATTTGAATGAAATGTTAATATCTGATGCAAAAATGATTATATACAGAAAAATATGAATGGTATAAACTTGCTTGGTAGGAAATAAAAAACATAAAATACTATATCTAAAGAAAGTATGTATATAAGACAATTCGTATCATTCTGTATCTATGCATACTTTCCTGTATGTAATTACCATAAATTACTACACCAAATATGTATATACATGAAAAAGAAGAAATTTAGGTAGTCCCTTAATAAACTTGTAACAGTAAATGTAAGAAAGTGAAAATGAGAACCACTTGAACAACATATAAATTTACAATGATTGAATAGACACGGAAAAGTCTTTGGCTCTACCTTTGTTTCCTCTACATAAAATGGAATCAAAATGTGGTTGTTCTACAATTTATGGTGCTTGGATCTATTAAATTTGGTACGGAGGTTTCCTATTTCAACTAATGAATCAAGTTAGTGAAGCAACTTTTAGTTGTCAGCTAAGTCTTTTATATACCATGTATAAAAGGAAGTTTCTTTATGATCTTAAGTCTTTACTTCAATAAGATTTGACCACTATATCGCTTATAAATTCCTAGTGATTCTTTCACCTGATTTCCTCGTAGAAACCGAGAAAATATTACCTAATTTTAGCGCCATACTCTCTTTTTTCTGTCAATTAGAAAATTGCGTATCCATATTGTTGCCTTCAGCCTGGCTTTGGCTTGCCCATGTTTAGGAGTAACACTGCTAATGTAAATTGTTCAATAGATTGAAATGTACTATTGTAGTTCGTTTAAGCCTGGTGAATCAATTGGTTTGTTTATTATAGCGTTACATTTTCCAGATTTGTTTTTTTTGTAATGTTCACAAAACCAATTGATATTAACATGACCAAGCATTGGCCTTATGGTTATTATCTTACATTTAGTTGAAGCATTAATAAATATTTTCTATTTTCAGATTTTTGAAGGATGTTTGCAAGAAAGGCCGGGTTAGGCTGATAATTATCAATGAATTTCTAACCTGAAGTTCAACCATTACTGGTGTTTTCGGTCCAGCTTTGGCCTACAGGCCAGTTTTCTAATATGCGGCTCTGCTTTTTAGACTAGCTTGAGAATTAATTGAGAGGGTTCCCTCATGATAGCCTTCCCAAATACGCATAATAACACATTTTTTTAATAACTGATTTCAGAATGCAGGTGCTCCACTGAAATAAATTTATCTGAAGTTTGTTTCAAACGAATTGACTGTTATCCAGCAGTAAATGGAAGTACGAAAATGGGAGGGATTGGTTTTCCAATTATGCTATGCTTTTAATTTTTTAAATTTAAGAATTGAATTTTTATTTACCAAATAGGGATAGTTGAATGACAATGCTAACTTTGAATGCATCTTTGATTCAGGAAATCCCAAAAAAAAAAAAATATTTTATATTGACGGTGAATGGCTAGTAAATTCAATGAAAGTTCTCTCTGTTCTTTGTATCCAGATTAGGGATTTAATTTTAAGTTAACATTCTTGATTTATTTAGCTCAATCATAGCTCTTTGCTGTCTCTCCCTGGGCGTTTCATTGCCAAAACTTATAAACGTAAACCTTCAAGGTAAAACTTCAATGAAGTTTTGAGTGAAATTTATTTGGGAGTTGACTATTCATGGAAATAATGAGTTTCAGTTAACTGGTATGTATTAGAGTTGGTATATAGTAGAGTTTAGGTTATTGAATGGTATATGATGAATGAAATACTAAGATGACTGGCCTGTTTAAGGTTCTAGGTTTCTGATGGCTGTCAAATTATATATGGTCTGAACTGAAGAGTTGAAATTGTGTTTCTACCATTGTTAAATGCTCTCTATCAATAAATTCATGGTTTCCTTAATTGCATAAGTATTAATTGCAATCAATACGTCTAATAAGTTATCTGCTGGAAAAAAGTTATATTACATGAATAATTTTACAAATCTTTGCTGGTTCAGTAAATTCGGAAATGATGTACTAAACTTTCTTTTAAATGCTGTGTGTCAAATGTGATTCTTCAGTTATATTGAATCTTTAGTAATTTGATTATGACTAATGCAGACGCAATATTTTGGAAAAGAAGTTAGCTGATGCAGAGGTTTCTGAGGAAGAGCAAAATAACTTACTAAAGTATTTAGAGAAGAAGGAAACGGAATACATGCGCCTTCAGAGGCATAAAATGGGTGCTGATGATTTTGAGCCATTGACCATGATAGGGAAGGGTGCATTTGGAGAGGTATAACATTAATGATATAATTTTTGCGTATGTTGTAATTCATGGGGAATGCATTTGATGCTCTAATTTCTTTATTATTAGAATTTTATCTTGTAAATTTGAGGGATTAATGTTTTCCTTTTTTTATCACATTTCTTACATGCACACACACTCTCTCTCTCTTGATGGGGGAGGGAGGATGATCAGAGATGGAAATTCTGAAGTTATGTGTTGGCATATAATGTTATTTGTATGCTGCGGTGTTTGGTCCACTTCAGTTTGTTGAGATATGAAATATATGCTTACGAAGTTTTGAAGAAGGCTCTGGTATACTGATATCGGACATCTAATCCCACAAAAATAAGAAAGAAATTAAATAACCTTAATAAACATAAGTTTTCCTGGATCACGCACATATTTTTCCCTTTTGACTTAAATGCTGTCACTAACACAAATATTTCTGTGCGTTTTTCTGTGCTGTTGATTTCTAACTGATGCTGTGAAAGCCCTTTTTTTAATTTAAATTTCTTTAAAAAAATTCATTTAATAATTATTTTTCGTTTTGTGATTCCAGGTTAGAGTATGCAGGGAGAAGGCAACCGGCCATGTATATGCCATGAAAAAGCTTAAGAAATCAGAGATGCTTCGTAGAGGACAGGTGTACACTCTATTACGCCTGCTAGACATTCTTTTAAGTATTTGTTCAATATTCTTATTCCTACTTTTAATCGGCAATATTCAGGTTGAACATGTGAAAGCTGAAAGAAATCTACTTGCTGAAGTTGATAGCAATTGTATTGTCAAACTATATTGTTCCTTCCAAGATGACGAGTACTTATATCTGATTATGGAATATCTACCTGGTGGAGATATGATGACTTTACTGATGCGCAAGGACACATTGACTGAAGATGAAGCTAGATTTTATGTTGGGGAAACTGTCCTAGCTATTGAATCTATCCATAAACATAATTATATTCATAGGTGAGTTCATGTTTGATTCATTTTCTACAATCCCAGTCTTCTTTTGTTGTTCTGTAGAGCTAACCCTTAAACTGTTATATGTTACAGAGATATCAAGCCGGACAACCTGCTGCTTGATAGAGATGGTCACATGAAATTATCAGATTTTGGATTATGTAAACCATTAGATTGCAGTAATCTTCAGGAAAAGGATTTTTCTATAGGAAACAACCTTAGTGGGGCTCTTCAGAGTGATGGACGTCCTGTGGCCCCAAGGCGCACACAACAGGAGCAACTGCAGCATTGGCAGAGGAATAGGAGAATGCTTGTAAGTTCTCTCAAGTTCTCTCCCATAATGTGTTTGATTTTGCTCTTTTACAGCAATGGCATTGCAAATCATATCAGAACAACAGTGGTTTACTGGTCCCCATATTGTCTATAGTTCAGGATTTGTCATCACTGGTAAAAACTCTTTAGTGTGGTGGTTGTCACCAAGATTGTGCCATTTGATTTGTTTGAAATTTACAATTTTACGACATTTGATGCCCTGGAAGTCAAGTAAGGACCAAAGCTCCTTCTCAACTCCTCCCCTTCTTTTTCCTTCCATGTTGTGTTCATCATAGGTAGCTTCTTGAAGGGTAATATGGGAGCTCCACATTGACTACTATTATTTACAAGTTTGAATATTGTGAAATTCCAGGCTTATTCTACTGTTGGAACTCCAGACTATATTGCACCGGAGGTTTTGTTGAAGAAAGGATATGGAATGGAATGTGACTGGTTGGTATATTAAGATCTTTTCTTTTTACTAATGATTTCATTTTCTTTGAGATATATGAAGATGTGCTTCTGTTAATACTTGTTTAGGTGGTCTCTTGGTGCTATAATGTATGAAATGCTTGTGGGATATCCACCTTTCTATTCAGATGAGCCGATGTCAACTTGTAGGAAGGTAATTTAAGATACTAGATGGTAATTTAATTTGATTGGTTTAGTGCAGAGCTGAGCCCTTAGGCCATGCTTATAAGTTGCTGCACCAATTCATTGATTAGGACAGTCTCTATCGGCTTCAGTTTCTGAAAATTTTAAAGATTCTTTGTTCCTTTACATCCAACTTGATATGGATACATTCTTGGGTTTAGTTGTTGATAATTTGGGTATTCTTTTTCTGTCTCTTGTTTAGGGAATACTTTGAATTTTGTACAGTGTTTGGATTTCTTCGCAGTAGGGAAGATTCTAATTTGTGGTCTCTTTTCATCCTTAGTTCTTCTATAATAGTTTATTTGTTTCCTAATGTATAAAAATAAAATAAAATAAAATATGTATCTGCACGCTTCACCAATGTGCTTTGGGAGATTTTAAAAAATGGAGCAAAGCATTTAGGCCTGCAATTGTTGCATTCAGAACATTTTTTTTGCTCATGTAAATTCTGATGTGATTTTATTCCTGACCGTAACTTGTATTTTGTAACTGGTGATGTTTTCAGGCTGTTATGATTTGTTTAGCGTCATTATTTTTTTCTGTGTATCTTTATGTTTTCTTTGTTTAGTTCATGACTACGTACTCCTCCTGATCCATTTGTGATGCCAATATGGTTAATAAATATATATATATATATTTTCAATTCAATTATGCAGATCGTAAATTGGAGAACTCATTTAAAATTTCCAGAAGAGGCAAAACTATCTCCTGAAGCAAAAGATCTTATTAGTAAACTCTTGTGTAATGTTGACCAGAGGCTCGGAACAAAAGGCGCGGATGAAATAAAGGTGTTGTGTGGTGTTGTGTTGTAAATTCTTTTACTAACTTTTATAGAGTTGATTTTTGACAAATTAACTTGTTGGCTTCTTTATTTTCAGGCTCACCCATGGTTTAAAGGGATTGAGTGGGACAAACTATATCAAATTAAAGCAGCATTTATTCCTGAAGTCAATGATGAGTTGGATACTCAGAACTTTGAGAAGTTTGAAGAGGTACATTGGAACTATTTGTGCAAATATGTCTTTTCACTGTTTAGATTGCTGTCTTTTAAAATTATTTCTCACTATACATGCAAATTTGTTGATTAACTGTTTAGATTTCTTTTGTTTCTTATTTATTTCTCCTGATTCTATGTTCAGACTGACAACCAAATTCAGACTTCAGCAAAATCTGGTCCATGGAGAAAGGTCAGTGCCTGTTCTTTTTATTGTATATGCTGATAGCCTACAAGCTGATTTAGAAATATTACTATGCCAAGTCCTTTCCGTGCAAATGTGCAAGAAATAATTCCCTGTTATTTTTGTCCATTATTTATCGCACCTCTGTTAATGGTTCATCCCTAGAATTTTGAAAGAATCAGCATTTTCCTTCTGCTTCAGCGTTATTTTATCTGAAAGAATCAGGAGATGAGGTCTTTCCCATATAGGTGCATTAATCTGTGTGAACTGTATAGGAATGTATAAACACTTTCATCTCACTCTCCATTGCACATTTGCACTCATGTGGACCTGTTGCTTCTCACAGAGTAGGTGATTTGCCAGCTAAACATATATTTTGATATACATGTGGAGTCCGATATTTCGTCTGCATCTGAGTGTTTGACTGATTGTTTGTCAGCATTTTTGTAGAAATTATTGCTTTGTAAGCTGCAAATGAAAGATGTTGATTTGTCACTGGTATAGTGGATTCTGGTTACATTTTTATTTTGTTATTTGCTGTTTTGTCCTTTGCTGCAGATGCTTTCTTCCAAGGATATAAATTTTGTGGGTTATACATACAAGAACTTCGAAATCGTAAATGATCATCAATTACCTGGGATTGGTAAGCTGCTGCTTTTCTTTTGATTTACATGTGCATCCGTTACTAACTTTTAGTTTTTTAAATTTCAACTCTTGAGAATGATTTTTTTTTTTTTTGGGTTTCCATTTCACACATTGTGTATGGAATCTGAGTCAGAGAAGGGGGGTTGCTAGTGATGAAATCTAATGACATTGCATTAACATGTTGCTCTCTCATTTTATATTCCTCAATTGCTACATCTTAGTTCTACTGATTTCAGTTCAGTGTTTGTATTGGTTGGGATACCATAACATAGATTTTGGGGAGATGAGGACAATAATTAGTCTGGCTTCAACCGGAAATGTTTTGTCAATATCAAGTCTGTATCAAGTATTCGCTTATGTCTGAAATTTGTTCACTTCCATATCAAAGATAAGTATTTAGTTTAAATTTAGTAATGATGAATCATGGGTAGTAACTAGGTTTTGTTCACACTTGGCCGGCTGATCTTATTAATTTTGAACATCAATTATATATCTCTGCTGTGGTCTCTGTATTTGTAAGGAATGCAATTCAGACTTTCAGAGGTATAATCTTTGTAATTTTCAAGTTTGACTATATAGTCTTTTATGTGACTGTTATTTGGTATTCCATGCACAGCTGAATTGAAGAAGAAAAGCACAAAACCGAAGAGGCCCTCCATCAAATCTCTCTTTGGTAAGGATCACTGACTTCTTTCCAACCCTGCTTTCATTGGTGTTTGTAAATATCTCCACTTGCTGTCACTGACCTTAAAGTACTCGTACGCTAAGTGTATGAGATATTACATTGTAGGAAACCATTATATTAAAAATTAGCATTTCTCCAAGGTGTATTTCTTTTTCTCTTATTAATTTGATTATGTATGTTTCAGAAGATGAGTCGGCTACGGTGAATCAACCTGTTCATGGGGGGAGCTTTCTAAACCTTTTGCCTCCCCAAATTGAAGTTCCTGAGAAGGAGGGTAAATCTTCCCAATGAGCTACACTGCTATTCTAACATCAGATCAAAAAAGCCGTAAAAATCCAAACAAAGAGGATTTTGTTCTCAGGTGAATAGCCTTTGGTTTCACCGCTCCCTGCATTTCGTATTTATAGAGTGGAAGTTTTAGGGGTGAAGGCCCCAAAAAGAACCGAGTGGTTTGAGATGCTAATTGGCTTTTGGATTAGCTAGAAAGAATCGTGTTCTTTGTAAAATAGTATTTATAAGTAAATATTCTTTCAAATTTGTTTCTGTATCTTTTGGCCTTGCCATTTCATCTAATCTGCGTGAAATTTGTGTAGCATTGTTTTAATTGTAATTATTCTCAATGTTGTTTGTTTGATGATACTGATAGGTGTACAATTTATTTCGGTATGAAGAAAAGAAAGAAAGGAGGCAGTTCTCTTTTTGTCTCTTGCCCGTTTAATCACAATGGTTGAATCTTGTTTGTGCATGCAATGGCTTCTCTGTTGGCAAATGCCTTTTCTTTTTCTTCCATCTTTTGGTTGCAAACTTGCAATTGGAGAACTTATGGCATATTAAAGGAAAAAATTGTTTTATATATTTATAAAGAAGCAAAACCTAAATTGATTTGTCAGCATACCTTATGGATTTGAACATAGTGGCCAGCAATATAAAATATAAGTTGGGTTTCGTTTTTAAATTTTTTTGAAAGCAAATGATATAACTCAAATTAAAAGGAAATATTATCCTAGTTTCAAATTTTTCGTCTCTTATAAAACAAAAAGGGACCAGGAGGATGAAAAATGCAATGAAAATATATTGAGTGGTTAGATTTCTTATTCTCAAAATTCGTGCGTGTTCGCTCATAAGATTGGAATATAATATATATAAAAAACAGAGAGAATAAAATCTAATTTTAGAAAAAAAAAGAAAAAAGGGTATTGATCAATCACCAATGGGCCAAGCGTCCAAGCCCAAGAAATTCTTAACCCTAGCTGGGGCGGTGTCCAGGATTCCTTACACTGCAGGGGTGCAGGTTCTGACTATTCTCCATAGCCGAATATCTGGATGACTGGATCGACCGTGATTATCTTCGGTCATTAGTTAATTAGGGATTGGGCATTCGGATTGATTTCAATCGAATCGAATCCAAAATTTATTTCGAATTTCCGTTCGGTTTAATTTAACTCTGAAACCCGATCGAAATCCGAACTTAACCCAAACCAAAACCCGATCTACCCACCCCTCGACTACTACTCATTACTCATTAGTATTTCTTTTGAAGCTTCAAAACCCTGCTATCGCATTCGCTCTTGCTATCTTTTTCGTTTTCATTCTCAAAAAAGCACAGCAAAAATGCAGGTAACAATCTGCAACATTTTTTTTAAAAACTATTTATTTATTCATTAATTCCATGATCGAATTTGATATTTAATTGTTGAGCATTCAATTCACTTGCAGGCGAGTGATAGGTTTAATATAAACTCCCAGCTAGAGCATCTGCAAGCCAAATACGTTGGTACCGGTCATGCTGATTTGAACAGATTGTGAGCATCAGCTATATTAATTTTAATTTATATATTTCTATTTATTTTTATTTATTTGATTGTGTTAATTAGCTTTGTTTTCAATTTTTCAGTGAGTGGGCTGTGAACATTCAGCGCGATAGCTATGCGTCTTATATTGGGCATGACCCTATTTTGGCCTACTTCGCTATTGCCGAGAATGAATCTATTGGAAGGGAACGCTATAACTTTATGCAGGTTATTTTGTTTTAATTTTGTTTGTGTTTGATGTAGATTATAATTTTTATATTCTGTGGAAGTTGATGGTTTATGTGTGACTTGTGTTGAGATTCTTTTGTATTTTTACTTGCGTTAATCTATGCTAGTTTTAATATTTAAACTTGGGTTTGTTAGGATCTATGTAGCTGCCTTTTTCTTTTTCCCAAGGGTTTCCGAGGGTGTCAATCGGTTATATAGGTGCAAGAATTTGCATCTGGTTATGTAAGTTAGGACCTGTTATTTGAAGAGCTATTTTCCCTTTTTAAGTTTGGAATATTGTTGAAAGGTTTATGGAGGTTGTATGGTTCATGAAAAGCATGATCTTTGTTGATATTTATTCATTTTGATGCCATTCATCATCTTATTATGCTTTCTTGATGATCCACTTACACGTAACCATTACTAAGAAAAATGTTGAAGAAGAAAGTGATGAGAATTAGATGTAGGTGTTTTACTGTTGTGCGTTGAGGATCAAAGTTTACACCATTAAGAAGGAAATAGGTCATTGTCAAGGTCTGTTCTTCGAGTAACCATTCATTTTGACTTGACTGAAAGTTTTGATGCCTAGAAAACTTAGGTGTCATGGTCATATACATTGATTGTCACCATAGTAATCATAGGGACAAAATAATGTTTGAAAATCTTCTCATGAGATCAAATTAAAGCGAATGTTCTTTAAGTATTTTTTCGAATTTAAACACTGCAAGTTCATAGGTGAAAATGAGCTATCTTTTATGTGCTTACTGCCAAGAATGAATATATGAATGTACGAACTTGATGAAGCTGCAAATGAGAGGTGGAAATTTAAGGTTTTTGGTCTCTAATAATGTTATCTACTAAAACCTTAAAATAAAAACTAAATCCTAGTGTTGAAAAGCAAATTTTAGGGAAAAATTCTAATACTTTCAGTTGCCAGATGGTTTAACGGATGTCATTTCTGGACTCTGGATGTCCAAAAACCTTAGGAAGGATCAAAACAAGGGTTAAATTGGAGATTGGATGGGAACTTGGGTTAGTGACTTTATTTTAAGTGGAATTTTTCCCTAAAATTTCTTTTTTCAACCTTATGAATTTTTATTTTTATTTTTATTTAAGGTTTTAGTGGTGGAATTTAGATAGCATTTATAGAGACCAAAAATTTTGATTTTTCATCTCTTGTTTTTAGTTTCATCAAGTTGAAGGGTGCAAAATTTGTGAGCTTGAAGTTGTTAAATTCGAGATGGTACTTTCACACCCTTTAGCTTTAACTTGATCTCATGGGTCTATTTATGCCTCCAATCAGATCTCATAATCCTTTTTTTGGTGTGTGTGTGTGTGTTTTTTTTTTTGTGGTTGGGGGGGGGGGGGGGGGGTTGGAGGGGATTGTTTATCCTTTTCTTGTCTTTCAATTTCACTAGAGTATGATGGTAGCCTACTAGTTAACTTAGTGGAGTCAAAAGTGCAGGTCTTGATTACATTGGTTGTGATAGTTGGAAGCAGGGTACAAAAATAATTTTGGAGAACTAACTTGTTGAAATCTTACTTGTCAATTTACCAAATTTTCAGATGTCATCTGTTTGAAATTTTTGATGTGTCCATTTTTTTTCCTGGCCTTCTCCAATTGTGGTTATAGGTGCGTACTAGTTTTTGGAACTATCTTGTTGACATTATTGAGTTGGCTTTTTAAAAATCTGGAATTTTTAATTATATTCTTCTAGGTCTTCAGATTTTGCTCATTTGTGGTAGCTTATGAGAGATTGGCTGGGTTTATTGATGGTCAAAGAGGATCCCTCCAATGGTTAATATCTGGATGCAAGAATTAAAAATCTTACCGCGTCATTTTCTATTCTATTTGGGGTGTTCTGTGTGTCTCAAATAACTGTTTTACTATTATTCTTGTCTAAATTATTATCTTGTATATAACTAGTCTAATGTTTATGCTTTTTAATCTTTTTCTGCAGAAAATGCTTTTGCCTTGCGGTCTGGCCCCCGAAAGAGAAGATGATTGAGAGTTTAAGATGCTCTTTCTGAGAAATGAAACATTTTATGCTCCAGCATTCTCCAGGCTGAGGAGCATCTGTGATATCTCTAGGTGTTCGCATCAAGGAACCATGTTCGTGTGACATTGACAAAAACTAACTGTGTAGTATTGTGTACTGAATTGAATGCTCGAGTGTTATTGTGATCCTTGCATTTATATAAACTTTTATGTATTAATCAGTGTGCTGGTACATTGTTTAAATTAAAGTCTGAAAGCTGTGGATCTGAAATATGGTGCCCACTGCCATGCTTCCTTTTTGTGATGTTCTGGTTTTAGTTTTTAGCTCTGAATGGCAATATTTCTATTGCCAAGAGAATTTGATTACTCATATAATACTGGAGTTTTATAACTTCAATGCTTTTTCATGGGATCTCTGTTTAGTGGAAGCGTCTGTGCATGAAGTGCATGAACTCGATTGTTGCAGGGTGTGTGCAGAATGGCCTGTTTGATGGACTAAAAAATCTTTAGGCAGATGTTAATGGCTAAAATTTAACCAAGGCATGTTTCTTTTTCTAGTATCATGCCAGCTTGTGCTCATTTGACAACACAGCATCTGGGGAAGTAACTCCAACGGGTGCATAATTAGAAATGGATTTGACGATAACGTGCTCATAACCAGCTCACTTTTGGACGTGGATCCCAAATGTGGTAACATTTGGTTGGAAAGATGTATTCTTTGGGTAAAATGGAACTCCATGACATAGTGTCTTGGACGGCCGCTATCATGGGCAATGCTTTGCATGGAAATGCCCTTGATGCTATTTCATTGTTTGAGCAAACGGGAAAGGATGGCGCGAATACACACTGTAGCTTTCGTGGTTGTATTAGCTGCTTGTGGTCATGCTGGTTTGATAGATAGAGCTTGGAGTTATTTCAACAGTATGACCAAGGATTATGGGATTGCTTCAGACCTTCTTGGTCGTGCAGGAAAGTTGGAGTAAGCGTATGAATTCATTTCTAACATGCATGCTGGACCAAATGAAAATGTCTGGTTGACACTGTCGTCTGCTTTTAGAGTCCACAAGAATGTTGAGTTTCGCTGAAAAAGCTGTTGACAAGATATTTATGATCGACCCCAATAACACGGGAGCTTATGTTATCCTGTCAGCTGCTCGGATATGGAAAGGTGCAGCAAGTTCAAGAGTGTCTGTGAGAAATAAGGGCATGAAAAAGACACCAGCTTGCAGCTGGATTGAAGTAAAAAGCAGGGCATACATACGCTTTTGTGGCTGGAGACGAATCCCATCCTTACTGTCGCCGAATAAATGAGGCTCTGAAAGATCTTTTGGAGCGGATGGAACAAGAAGGGGTATGTTCCTGATACTAAAGAAGTGCTTCATGATGCTGAAGGGTAAAAGAAGAGAAACTTTCTACATTACAATTGTGAGAGACTTGCCATAGCCTTTGGTATTATCGGCACGCCTGATGGGACGACAATTCGAGTAATAAAGACCTTCGAGTCTGCGGGGACTGCCGCACGGCAATGGAGTTTATATCAAAGATTGTTCAGAGAGAGATAATTGTTAGGGACAATAGCCTGTTTTGTAGGCATTTCTTGCTCTTTCGAGCATGCTAAGACAGAGAAGGTGTCTATAACAGCCTTATGGTAACTTTCTAGTCGAGCTTTCACTACAGGTACCCGAAATGGTGGCTAGATGCATCATAACTGTGTATTCCAGGAGCATGAGTTCTCAATGCCAGCATATCCTCAGACTTGTACGGCATGTGCAATGATCCATAATTACATTCATTTCGAGTGATTCTCTAGGAGCATCACCAATAAAACAGACCAATAAAATCCATCTGAATTAATATTCGAATCTAATTACAATTTAGCAGTTTGCCTCCAGTTTTCCCTGTTAGTTGCTTAGGCTCTTTAGTTATCGAATTAACATGGTATAAAAAATAGTTGTTGCCTATCATTATTATTGTTTTGATGTGGTTGATCTGGATAATCATTTCTCAATATGATTGGTCAGATATGATGTCACTATTCACTACTACATAATCTAATCACTTTACGTAAAATAATTATATTAAATGATTTCATGGATGGAACCACATGCAATCTGATTTTAAAATTTGACTGGTGTTTTTTCATTTATTTATCATTTGTAATTGCATCCCAATTTTTTCAATTGATCTCTCTGAGTAATATCACCCATTACACCTTCTCTTCACACTATCTGCATAGTTCCTGATTTGTCCTTAGTTTTCTAACGAATTCATCTTTGAATTTTCGACAACTAATCAATTATTATATTTTAAAAGAAAACAATAGCAAAATTGACTCAACATGATACAAAGTACACATTGGACTTTTCCAGCCCTGTGGCCCAATCTCAAATCAATAATTAACTTTGGGTCCTTTAGGCTTGTGTCATTAACCAGGTACAGCCCAAGAGATAGATTGGCCCACCCAGAAGGGACATGACAAAGGGCCGGATGGTGTAATTTGGACCACAAACTCTGAATAAACCAGTGATTCAATCAGTCAATTTCATTACCAACTATTTATCTATTTGCAAACAAGTGAAAGCAACACTGCCTTTTTCAAGATTCAAAAATGCATCCATGGATAAAAGATGTCGTGGGCATTTTTTTTTAAAAATTCTTTTTTCACTTTGCCTGCCTCTTGAGGCTGTTTGTATTTGCCAAAGTGAAAGGAGAACCCAAAACCTCATCTTCAATTTTGTTGCTTTTGAAGAGAGTGAGAAAAAGAGATTTTGCTTTGTTGATTGTCCCCCCTTGTTACTATTTGTCTGATCTTAATGGCACAGCACAAGAATGTTGACTGTTCACTATCATCACTACTGCTCCTTATTTCTAAGTCTTAACATATTCAACTCTATTATTAGTCATTTTCTTTTAAAAATACCGCACACGTTTAAAACATGTTATTGTATTGTTTGATTTCCGTGTTGTATGTTTTCATTTCATTGTTTATAACATCACTTTTATATTCACTTTACTAGCAAAAACCCACGGTCAACAATAATTTTTGCATGGAGAATATGAATCCGAATGAGTACATCAAATCATGGACGCTCTTCATTTTTAACGTCATTTTAAAGTGAATTCGCCAACCCATCAATTCATAACCATTGTAATCAAACAAAAGTATTAAGCAATTCAGAGAAAGCATCGATTTGCTACAACCCCTCGTGAGGAGGACGAGCTAGAAACTACAACAATAGCTTGTTATTAAGCAATTGAGATCTAACTAGTTGGTTTTTTAAAGCAAAACAAAATTCCTAAAATTACGCTTTACAAAGTTTCAATAGTGAATAATATATATACGTATTTTTAATTTTACTCTCATAATTATGAAAAGACTTAAATATTAATTACGAATAAATAATTACGGTCCTTTAATTTTATATAATGTATAGCATTTTATAAAATTATTTCAGTTTTTTTAAGAAATAATTAATAGTGTGGGTTGATAGAAATCATTAATTTTTAAAAAGTCGGTAAGAAAATTATAAATAGTTTAATAGTACCAGCTAATCTTGTCGTTAACCTTTACCTTTGTTAATTAGTCTAATTTAAGTAGCCTGAACAGGTATTTACAATTCATCATGATTGCTAGATCATCATTAAAACGAATTCAGAAAATTACTAAAATGCCCATCCGCGGGGGATGATTATTTATTTATTGAGCTCAACAACAAAGAACAAGAGTTCACGAAATGATTATTATTAAATACTAAACTAAAACAGTCGGCTCTCATCTCTATTACAATAATAGAATAGTTAAATTAAGAAATATATATAATACAAAATATTAAACTTAAAACACAACAATTAATTCATTTTATTTTTTCCCGTAAAATATTTACTACAGACACCAAATTACAATTAAAAAATAATAATAATAATAACAAAAATCCAATAATATATCATCCAATTTCTCGTTCATCAATCATCATTCATTTCCATTCACTTTCCCTTCATTTTCTCTCTCTCCTTCATTCTTTTCTCATAAAATTTCCCGAGAAAATTCAAGCTTTTTTCTCAAACTCAATCCTTGTCTCCAACTCAGATCCGATTCTCCTCCCCAAATTCGTGCCTCAAGTTTCGCGTGCTTAGATTCTTTTCACTTTGTTTTTTTCCCTCTGAAAGAATTAATTTAAGGAAAAGAAAAAAAAAAACCATCTCTAACCATTATTTTCTGTTCAAAACCCCACCTTTTTTCTCTTCAAAGTTTTCCGAGAAAATGCATTTTTGTGATCGCTCAACAATGTTAACAAATGGGTATTGCTTGGTTTTTTAAGCAAACTCATGTTTCTTTATGTATAGTTATAGATAGACTGTAAAGGGTAATTTTTATTTGATTTTAAATTGCATTGTTTTTCCGGCTTATCAATAAATTTGATGGATCTAAAGATTCTCTGACAAGGGAATCTTTTGTGGGTAGTTTCATGTTTGGTGAACAAATTTGATTGTAATATAATTAATAGTGGAAAGAAAAAAGGTTGAAATTTGTTGTATTAAATTTTTTGTTCGGGTCAAAAGTAGATCCATGGATCATGTAATTGGAGGCAAGTTTAAGCTGGGGAGGAAGATCGGGAGTGGATCGTTCGGTGAGCTTTATTTAGGTGCGTATATATTTTGTGGTTCTTTAGTAGCATTTTTGTTTTAAAAACTTTTAAGCCTTTAATTTTGTTTCTAACTTGTATCTATGTTTTTAACGTTGGTTTATTTGCTATAGGGGTTAATGTACAAACTGGAGAGGAAGTTGCTGTGAAGCTGGTATGTGAAACTTTTATTGTTTTATTGTTGATTTTGTTAATTATAAAAATCATAGGGAAGTTTGATTTCTTTTTTTATGGTAAATGATCATCATGTATTATGAGTGGTTTTGGATTAACGTCGGATTGTTTTTGCTCTTGTTAGTTTCATTCATAGACTGAATATCAAGATGTGGTATGAAGGTTAAGTTGTTATCTATAAGAGGGTGAAAAAATGCTGCGAATTCTTTTGTCTTGGGTATACCAAGTGAAAGGACTAAATGATTCTTGCATTCCGATTCTTTTATAATAAATATCAAACTGCTAGAGCTGGTACTTTGCTGAGCTGATCAGATAATGAAATTTGTTTCTTGGTGATGCCTGTCATAGAGTTTTGAGTTCTCTTCTTCTGAGCAGTTAAGTCTTTTAGTACAACTGCAACCTAAAAGATTAAAAAAAAGGTTACTTTTAAGGTTT
The DNA here is from genome assembly GCA_030449075.1 of Murraya paniculata. Lineage (NCBI taxonomy): Eukaryota > Viridiplantae > Streptophyta > Magnoliopsida > Sapindales > Rutaceae > Murraya > Murraya paniculata. The sequence goes on from JAEVFN010000040.1 coordinate 777,649, forward strand.
CACTTGATGCTGCAATGAATTGCTGAGAGTTGTATTTGAGGTGTTACCAAAGAGTAATGGATGGAACTACAAACTTTGGTGCATGCTATTTTCCAAAAATTATTTGTATTAAGGAACCAAAGAAGTTTGCTGAAATCCTTATTCGAGTATGCTGTCAAATGTGCTCCTGAAAGTTTACTTTGACTTGTGCATCTTTTTGTTATGCCTTGGAGTACTTAATTCAAGTTCTTCTTTTACCTTTTTATTGTAATTTTAGTTGTTTTTGTTTATCGTTTTTTTTTTTTAAATTTTGAATTATGTGCCAACCTTCATTTGTCATTTTTGGTTCAGGAATCTGTGAAGACCAAGCATCCTCAGCTTCACTATGAATCAAAATTGTACATGCTTCTTCAAGGAGGAAGTAAGCTATTCTTTTAGTTAATTATCTAATTAGATTTATACCATGGATTCTTTATGTGGATCGAAATCACAATACGGCTTTCTTTTTCTTGTTATTCACTTAAATTGTTATCTGTGTGCAGCGGGTATTCCCCATCTCAAATGGTTTGGAGTGGAGGGTGAATACAATGTCATGGTTATTGATCTTCTTGGACCAAGCCTGGAAGATTTATTTAATTACTGCAACCGAAAGTTTTCTCTGAAAACAGTTTTAATGCTTGCGGATCAATTAGTAAGTATGCTGATGGTCTCAAGAATGTTCTACCTGGTCGATGCAGTTTCCAAGCTTATACTGTGTTTTTATTTTTCTGCCTTATATAGATAAACAGAGTTGAGTATATGCACTCTCGTGGTTTTCTGCACCGTGATATCAAGCCTGACAACTTCCTGATGGGTTTAGGGCGCAAGTCAAATCAGGTATATTCATATATGTCTTCTTGCTTGCATGCACTTGCATGGTAGATTCTTGGCTGCGACAAAATTGTAACTTCATGTGAAGGTTTTCTATGGGACCGCGACTGAAAATATTCGACGTTGAGAAAGTGTATGTCTACAGAATTTCTTCTGGCCAGAATATATGAGAGTCATATGTAGGAATTAATTTATTGAAAGATGGACACTAAAAGTAAAGTTCATATTGAATTTATTATGGTTACTTGAATTGTTCATAAACACACTTGAATTGTTCATAAACATACTTGAATTGTTCATAAACATGAACTGATAGCCGTATATCTTACCTCGATAAAAATGAAGGTAAAGAAGATAGACAATATAAGGCATGATTGAAAAGTAAAAAGCTAACAAAAATACACTACATGTCATCATATTGAATTAATTATGGTTACTTGAATTATTCATAAACATGAACTGATAACCGTACCCTCGATAAAAATGAAGGTAAAAGAAGAAACACAATGTGCAGACATGAATGAAAAGTAAAAAGTTAATAAAGATTCACTACATATCATCAAACAACATAGACAATAGGAAGACATTGTTGCTATGCAGTTTGATGATTGTAGCGTATTGTTGTTAGCTTTTTACTTTCAATCATTTCTTTTGTTGGAAAACACTGTTCTGTTTGTGCTCCCTATGTAGCAGGATTTCCCTTTTGTATTTATGAATATGTTAGTGCTTGTCCCAGAGAAAAAAACTTGTGTTCCTCTTCTAACCCATGTTTTCTTGATCATTGACCACACGAGAAGGTTCAAGAGTGCAATCTCTACATTTTTTCTGTTTGTCTGAGCTTTCATGATTGAGTTGTCTAATCTTGCAGTAATTATCATATAGCACTAGAAATGCCCTCTTGCCCTTGCAGCATGTAACTTTTGCTTTCTGTTCCAGGATAAACACGTGAATATTTTAATTCATGATACTTAACACTCCTTGGAATTACTCAGTCAAACATTTCATTGATTTACCCAGTAATTTGTTATATTAATAATGTTGTGCTTGTTTGTTACACCTTGAATTACAGGTATACATCATTGATTATGGCCTTGCAAAGAAGTTTAGGGATCTTCAGACACACAAGCATATACCATACAGGTATTAATATTCTTCCTCTGTTTGCATAATTTGCTCTTCTGGTTTCTTGCTTCTTGTTCACCATTTTGATCTCACATATAGTATTGCAACATTATTTGATTTGAGAATGGTTGCTTTCTAACTGAATGTTACTGGTGCATTTTGATGTCAAAGTTCTACTTTTAAGTCTCAATCTGTATGAACTTTTAATCCTTTTTTTCTCTCTCTTTTTGTGGATTTAACGATGAGCTGTAGGACTTTCTTGGTTCTTTATATTCTTTTAGCATATAGAAGAGGTTTGTTAAATATATGTAAGGCAGAGAGAGTTGTTTTTATATGTAAACCACACACCCATGCGTTTCTCTTCCATTAGATGCTTGCTTAGGATTCGAAGTGCTTTTACTAAAGCAGTGATTGGGATCAGGCATTTATATTAACCAATTGTGATTTTTTTTTTTTCTTACTGTAAGTTTTGAAATAGGTGAGGAATGCAAAGAACACAAAATGTTTTGAGAGTCTGAGGCTGCAAAAAAGTCTGCCTCTTTTATGGGATGTTCCTCACTCTTATACTTTAAGCTTGAATGGATTCCATGAAAAATTCTTACAAAATAAAAGTGGAACCAAAAGCAATCGAAGCTGAAATAAAATGACCAATAGGCAACATTTTAGTTATTGACATAGTGATCAATTATTGATAAAAAAGGCCAAAGACCTCCAAGTATATGAGTAATGGTTTCCCTCAATGGAGGGCCTTTGGAGAAGCGTCATACTCTTACCTTTTCTATTCCTTGACTAATATATGTAAGGAAGAAATTATAGCAGTGTAAAGGCGTTACGTTAGAACTTTGTGAGATCACATAGGAGATTGGGAGCAGCTTTTAAGATGAAACTCTCCAAGGCCTCTGTGATGGATATTTTCTTTCTAGTTCAGAATCTTGTCAATGTTTTCAAGGTCTTCATTGAGTTTTTGAAGATTTTTACCTTCTCTAAGTGTTCATTGTATTTTTGGGCTATCTTTTTGTAATTTTCTTCATTCATCTCAAGTCTTCATGTTATCTTGGAAATGTACCACTATGTTCTCATGAATTGGTTCCTGTGTATGTGAGTCTGTGTGCATTTTTGGAAATGATGTATTATTTTGTGATATTTCTTTAAACACTTTGGTTTGTTTCTGAATTCCCTTAATTATGGTGAGTGTAAAACCCTTTTCCTTTATGTTATCTTTTATGACATTAATGAATATTCATTATGTTGTTTTTCATACAGGGAAAACAAGAATCTTACAGGAACAGCTCGCTATGCAAGTGTTAACACTCACCTTGGAGTTGGTGAGTTAAGCTATCAAATTGAATAGTTAAAGATTTCCTTTTGTTGTCAATGCTATGTTTAGTTATGTCAAACTTTATATTGAACCTAATTGTAATACTATTTTGCTTTCAGAGCAAAGCAGAAGAGATGATCTGGAATCTCTTGGATATGTGCTTATGTATTTTCTCAGGGGAAGGTTCAACGGATAACTAAGTCACTCCTTGTTTCTTTATAAATCTTAGTCATACTTTAACTTCGTTTCTATTTTTCAGTCTTCCCTGGCAGGGACTGAAAGCAGGTACCAAAAAGCAGAAATATGACAAGATTAGTGAAAAGAAGATGCTTACTCCTATTGAGGTATCATTTTGATGAAACATACGAGACAGGAAAATATGAGGCCCATTAAATTAGCTGACTCTTCAATAAATTTTTAATGCTGATTTGTTATTTTCCAGGTCCTTTGCAAATCTTATCCTTCAGAGTTCACATCATACTTCCACTATTGCCGGTCATTGCGGTTTGAAGATAAACCAGATTATTCATACTTGAAAAGGCTTTTCCGCGATCTGTTTATTCGAGAAGGTTAACTTGTAACTCTTTAAGAGTCGGTTCTCACATTTACCTTTTCATTTAGTCGCCAAAACTCAGAAATAAGCTGATCCCAATTGTAACATGTGCAGGTTATCAGTTTGACTATGTTTTTGATTGGACTATATTGAAGTATCCGCAGACAGGCTCCAGTTCAAGATCACGAGTGAGTAGTTTTTTATGTTGTTGGCAATTATTCTGAGGGGAAAAAGATATGTTTGCTTTTATTTCTTAGTAAACGATGATTCTTGTATAATAATTGTCCCTTCATTTTGATTCGACAGCCAAGTGGGAAACCAAATCTGAACCCTGCAGGTCCATCAGCTGAAAGAGTAGAGAGGCCTTCAGGTTAGTTCTTTTTACAGCTTCATTTGAAACAAGTTTCAGTAGTCTGAGTGGTGAATCTAATCGGTGCTTATAATTATCTTTATGGGTATGAGTGAGGCTGGGGCTCAAGCCTTTGATCTGTTACTTTGCCTGTATAAGGAATTTTAGTTATTTGAAGTGCTGATTTGTTTAATCTCTCTTTTTTTTTCAGAGCAGATGTTTTGTTGATTTTTCTGTTTTCTAAGAGTTTCATGCAGTTCATTTTCTTGTTAATTTGAAATAGAAACACCCCAACTCCCTCTCTCCTTCCCATCCCCCGCCCCCCAAAGAGAGGAAAAGAAAAAAAGAAGTAAACTTACGAGGTTTATTATGCATCTTGTAGGACAAGAGGTTCGAGATAGATTCACTGGTGGAATTGAGGCCTTTGCAAGACGGAATACCTCTGGTCATGGTCTGCATGGTGATCACTCAAGGCACAGATCTTCAGATGATGTGCCATCATCAAAGGATGTGGTGAGTAATTGCCTATGCATAATTTTGTATGCATCAACTCCTTGTATCTCTGTTCCCACACATTTGGAGTTATGCCCAGTTTAGTGTTTTTTGTGAATAGAAGTCAAATATAATGCTGCCAAGTTTCTAAACTATGACTTGTTTTTGCTCAGCAACCTGATTCAGAAAGGCCTCGCTCTTTGTCTCGAAACAGTAGTTCTTTAAAGAGGGCTATCATGTCAGGTGGCCGACCAAGCTCATCTGGTGACCATAGTGATAATCGGTCAAACCGACTGGTCTCAGGCTCTGGTAGTGGTCGCCTGTCTACTACCCAAAGGGCTCAACCTGGGTATGAGTCTAAATCATCATCCTTTTCTCGTGGTGCAGCCACAAGAAGTGGTCGTGATGATGCACTTCGGAGCTTTGAGCTATTGACAATTGGTTCAGGAAAGAGGAAATAAACGACAGAACTATCTGGTAAGATGGATTTGTCTCTATTGAGGATGAAAATTTTCTTGTTGCTCCTATCGAGATCCCTGCACTGAAATGGTTTTACAACATTTTGTATATGTGTATCCATTATTGGACTCGATCCGCAGCCGCAGCCACAGCCACAGCCACAGCCAGAGCAAGAAAAAGCTCTTTGGACCTTGTTAGGGATTTTTGCCATTATGTTATGCTGCTAGACTCGTAAAAGGAAGAGAGCAAATGATGATTTTCCTCTAGGGAATTTGTTCATAAATTTGAAACACTACTAGTTGTAATAAAGACCTTCGTTATATTTTTTTAAGAAGAAAAACTCAGCTAAATATTCTAGTTTATAACTTTTTTGCGACTCCTATTACACCATCTCAAACAGCGAAGTACAATATCTTGAAGAATTTTGTCTTTTAGTCATTGGATTTGGTTTCATGAGAGTCAACGCCAACTAAACAATTTGGGTCGCCGAAGAATATTTTTGCTCACCAAATCTCAAATCAAAGTTGCTTTGCTGATCTTCATCATCTTTGAAAATTTTCAGTGTCATCAATACGCCTTGAAAACTGAACTCGGTAATGTAGAAAAAGATGAAACATGCTTACAAATTAATATATTATGTCGCCAAAAGTAAATTTTATTCACTTAATCAAATATAAAAAGAGGGAAATGAAGAACAAATCAAGTTGGTAACAAATGAAAGCAGTGGTAATAGTAACATTATCACATGATTAGAAAGAAAATCACAAGAAGAAAATCAATCCAGTCGAATTCATTGCACTTTTTAGCCAAAGACGAAATGCTAATTTTTAATAAAACAGATGATTAGCTTTAATTTTGTTTTTAATTTTCTAGTTAAATTGCAAAAAGATTTTCCTTTTTAAATAAGGAACGATGGAAACTTTTTGTACCAATCAGGCAGCACTCGAAGAAGTGAGTTTTGATTAAAAAACAAAGGCGTGCATTTTATCAAACACTTTGAAGATCGGGGGACATCGTAGCACTTTTGTTGCAGTTCACAGATGCCATGCCAATGCCGACCCATCACCACTCTTTTTCTTTTCTGATTTCTCCGTAAACTCCATAAAGCTGTTCCTTCATCTTCTTCTTCAAAATCAAACCAATTCTCTTTTCTCATACATATAAACACCCGAGGTACAAGCGAGGCCAAGCCTAGCCCCCGTTTGAATAGCTCGCCAATTTCTCTCTTTTACGCTGGAGCAAATAGAAAATAGTATAATATTATCTCGGCTTGTCTTTGTTCAGTCTGTTTTTTGAATTTTTTGGTGGGGTTGTTAGTTTTGGGATCTAGGGTTTTAGTTTAAAGTAGCAGCCGAATTGAATTGAATTGGATTGAATTGAATTATTATGATGGAAATAGAGGTAGTGGGTGGTGAAATGGCGTCCTTCGATGCGGATTTGTTACAGTTACCGGAGTTCTCACAGTTGGCTCTCAAATCCAATCCCCATCTTGCTGAAGAGCTCTTTTCTATATGGCTTTCGCTTCCCGAGACTAACAAATTGGTGCATATTTTCAATTTATTTTATTTTATTTATTTATTCATCCTTGAAGCTTTCTTTTTTTAGTTGTGTTTTACTTCTTTATATGTTAAAGATGCTCAGTTGAATGGAATTGTTTCAGTTGTTAGCCTTTAGCTTCCTGTAGTAAGAGCTTTGGTAATTTGGGATGTATATGTTGTTTCATGAGTGTATTATTAGTTTTTTGTCTAGAGTGTGGGGATGGAATAATATTTGCAGTGCCAATTCAGAATTTGATGGCTTATTTGACCCTCAGATAAATGTAGTTAGAAAGCTTTGTTGAAATGCTTTGAAACTGGGTGAAAACAAAAATGATGGATTTTCAAATGAGAGGGATAAGTGCAGAGGAGGGGGAGTGTTGTTTTTGCGGAGAATTATAACTTATAAATTGGGAAGGGAATAGTGAATATTGGTGGGTAAAAGATGCTCAAACATGATACTATTGACTGACATGTTCAGGTTAATATTTTTTTATCTAATTTGAGCTGTAGAATTAAGATGGACTCGTGGTTTTGAGATGTCCGTTGATCTTTGTGGTTTTGAGATATCCGTTGATCTTTGTGGTTTTGAGATGTCTTCTTATTTTTGTCATGTTGAAAGGTTAATCTTTTGGGAAACAGCTTTAGGATAAAGAAGTTAATGATAACAAACAAAATATAGGCAACACCCATGATTAATCCTGCAGGAAGGCAAATAGTAGCGTGTTTTTCTTGATGTAGTTTCTGATTTCAAAATATGAGAGAGTGTTTGACTTGATGGATATAGACATTATCCTTTTTGTTTTTGGTTCATTTTGTACTCAATGTTTTCATTCTCAAAATATTTCTTTTGCGCTGTTTGGACATAGGTGAAGTCACTGCTGTCCGATGCAAAGTCAGGAACTTCTTTAAATTCTCTTGGGAATACTAGTGTGAATGTTTCTGGCAGTTCATTACCTTCAGTGTTTCCAGCTGGCAGTACTCCTCCTCTTTCTCCACGTGCTACCTCTGGCTCTCCCCGTGTTTCTAAACAGAGGGCTGGTCCTTCTTCTTTGGCTTCTCCGTTAAAAGTAGTCAGTGAACCAGTACGGGAGGTCATACCTCAGGTATGCACTACCAGTGTACTTTTCCATATTATTTGCAGATAATATTTTATACAAGGCAACACTGTATTTGTGTTAATGATTTGATGAGTAGATTTGTGGTCTCAATGGAACTCTTAAAATGCTTGCAGTTTTACTTTAAAAATGGACGCCCGCCTCCAATTGAAATGAGAGATCAGTGTGTGTTTGCAATTGATCAGCATTTTTATGGTCACATGGATGGACTGCAAGTACAAGGTGAGAGTACTATTGCTGTCAGTTGGATTCTGCTTGTCTCTTATCATTCTCTTTATAATTTTCTTTTCCCATCAATTGAAGTATTTCTTTTCATTTTCTTTCTTTTATATTCCTTTGTTAGAGTTTAAGTCTATCACGAAGGAAATATGCAAGCTACCATCATTCTTCTCTACTGCTCTGTTTAGAAAGATTGACGTTGAAGGCACTGGTATCGTGACGAGGTAGGTTGTTTCTGTGTGGACCAGGGCTTAGGTTGAATTTTCTCTGATTATTGATAGCTTTGGCAATTAAAATTGTAACTTTGAATGAGTTTATGTGAAGCAGAACTATAAGTTGTACCCCAGCTGATAGAGAAGGCCGTTGCAAAATTATGCTATTAATAGAGGGGGCTGTTGCAAAATTATGCCATCAATAGTTAAGGATGTTTTTCACTGCTTGTACACTTGTTTGCTATTCCATTTCTGGTGATTGAGTCCCCTCTTTCTCAATTGCTTTTATCCAGAAAAGGACAAGTTTCTTGTGCGTCTAGATTTTTGGGATGGACTGAATGATTTTGGTCCATTTTTGTCTCTGTTTATAATTTTCAACTTTAGAAATCTGGGAATTACAATGGTATTATTATTGTTATCAGTGTGCTAACTTAGTTTGTCATGCGACATATTGCAGAGATCAATTTGTTGATTATTGGATGAGAGGCAACCTGTTGACAAAGGATTTGGCAACTCGGATATATATAATTTTAAAGCGACCAGATTGTAGTTACCTTACTCAGGTTCATTTGCATTTTTCTTAAAGCTCTTTTATTAAGGTAAAAAGCTTCATTGTCTGGCCATTTTTGTTTGTCAGTGTTGTGGGAGGATCGGTCAACCTTAATTAAGAGAATTCAAATAAGAATTACATGAGGAAAACAATAAAATGCAAAATGAGAGAAAAGAACATTGGAGGACACAAAGCATTAATCAATTCTGGAAAAACGAAAATTATTCTTACAGAACGAAATATATCATCTACTTGGATCCTTGCTGGTGGAACTTGTGAAAGAAAGGGGAATTTTGGTTGCAGAGTGATTAGGTGTCACTATTTTTTAATGTTCTTTTTTAATGCAGGACGATTTCAAACCTGTTTTACGGGAGCTTTTGACATCTCATCCAGGGTTGGAATTTTTGCAAAGCACACCAGAATTTCAGGAAAGATATGGTATGACACCATTTTCTGATTTCATATGTATACAGTGAAGGCAGCTCTGGATTTGAAGTCTCTCACACATGATGCATGGGGACTTGAGCAGCTGGAACCTTTGTCTCCAAACTGCATCTACCATTGTGCATCATGTGTGATTGAATTTGCATTAAATTAGACATAATCTTGTGTCTTAACAAACGATACATGAATATTTATTCTAATCCTTTATTTGGTTTCATTTTGAAATAGTCATTTACTATCCTCTTAGCATGTATCTAATTAGTTTCTGTTTCATATTAGATTTCGCAACATTGTTGAAATTATATAGTTCATTTTCAGGGTCATGTGAGAACTTTTGACCTTGCCTCTTATTTTAATTTTACCACATATGTTTATAATGAACCTAGCATGTAATGAATATATTTTGAAGCCAATCCTTATTAAGAAATGAACTTTAAGACACCTAGTGCTTCTTCAGGCCCAATTTATACTTAGCACCCGCTTGAGATTGAGTTTTTCTTGTCAATAGCTATCAAACTTTTTATACTTCAATTATTTGAAACTATTGATCTTTACTAAATGCTTTTATCTGTTATGAATTCAAGATTAAGTGCTTGTTTGCTTTTATGTTTGAAGTCATAATTTGGCTTATTGTCAGACATTTTGATGTTTTAGAATTTTCATATTTCTGTAACTGAAGTCTTACTATATGACATCTGCCTCTGAATATAAAATTTTGAATTTTCTGATTGTGAGTGATTATATGGCTGAATGGGAAGGAATTCTTTTTGCTTTCACAAGTACCCTTTTTTTCCCTTTTTTTTTATCTTTTATTTTATAAGAAAACTATTAATAAATAATGGGCATATTACACTTTAGTGATGGATCAGGTATCCACCAAAAATCCACAAGTAACATTGTTAAATGTACTGATTTCCTATTAGTTAAAATCATTTTTTTTTAAATTGGAATATTATTGACCTGTTCATATCAGAATTTCTCTTGTTCCTTAATTTTACTTGGTCCAATGAAGATTAAATAGCTTAGAAATTTGGGAAATGAATATTAGATTTATGATGATTCTAATTGAACTATATGATAGAGAAAATCTGTATGGGATTGAAGAAGCATTATCAGTATTAGATATCGATTTTATGATTTTCTTTAACAGGGAGTACACATACATGAAATTGAAATCAATCAAAATCAGGGTGGTCCTATGAATGAGAAATAGCTAACATACGTTCAATTTTATTTATATTCAAAGGTTATGTTAAATTGTCAAAAATAATATTATCAGAAATATTTTCATAATATGAAATAATTTTATATCTATCAAATTTTTATCTTATATAAATATTTATAACACATAAATACTATCAGTTTCTTTAAAAAAAAAAAAAAGGTATAAATACTAGATTACACTTTCAAAGTATAAATACTTAACTTTCTAGTATCCTAACACTTTCAAGGACACATGTCAAAATACTAGATTTTAGATGTTCTCGGTTAAAATGGAAAAAAGAAAACACTAATAGTTGGTCATTAGAAAAATAAAAACAAACATATCATTCATATATGTTCATTCAGACAAACACTACTAAAGCTGAATATCACAGTTACAAACAAGCCCTTAGATGAAATAATATGTAGTTTTTTGTGACCGATAATTTTATGACTTATACATATTTATTTCCTTTGCAATGTAACAGCTGAAACAGTCATATACAGAATATTTTACTACATTAATAGATCTGGAACTGGCCATCTTACCCTCAGGGAGTTGAAGTGTGGAAACCTGATTGCTGCTATGCAGCATGTAGATGAAGAAGAAGACATTAACAAAGTCTTGAAGTAAGTCTGCCGGCTGAAAATGTGCTCTGTAAAGTTGTGGATTACAATGTTTCCCCTGTCTCACCTGTTCAAGGTGCACTCAAGAATTGAAGTTTGCAAAGCAATTTCTCTTGTGGTATTTGTTGCATTTAGATGATAAAATAAAATTTATTTATTTATTTATTTATTTTCATGTTGCTTTCCAGCATCCAGTGGTAGAGAGGAACCAAAACTCTGATTTACCATGAGCCAATGGCTTTCATTCCTTCAATACTATTGACTGTGTTGAGGAAAATATTTTCTCTTTTTTTGAGTTCATTGTTGTGCCATACAAATCCTATATCATTTTTTCCCCTCCTGGAATGATATTTTGCACATTTTTTCTTGTAAGAAATATTATATTCTTTAATGTGGAAATGGAGTGTGCAAAACTCAATGCGCTACATACGGAAATTATCAAATTAATGTTTAGAATTCTGTCTTGTCAGTTTTATGGAAATAATTTCTTTTCCTATTTTTTGTTAGTTCAGGTACTTCTCTTATGAACACTTCTATGTAATATATTGCAAATTTTGGGAGCTTGACGCCGACCATGATTTTTTTATCGACAAGGAGAACCTTATCAGATATGGCAATCATGCTCTTACCTACCGGATTGTTGATAGAATTTTTTCTCAGGTTCGCATTTGTGGTCTCTTTGTGTCTTTTCTTAGTCTGGAGGTTTTGCTTCGAGGAAGAGAATACTATTCTATGCATGTATGTAATTTATGAAACTATTTTTTATCTTATCAGTGCTTTGACTTTATTCCAGGTTCCAAGGAAATTTACTAGCAAAGTTGCGGGGAAGATGTGTTATGAAGATTTTGTTTACTTTATGTTGTCAGAAGAGGATAAATCTTCGGAACCTGCCTTAGAGTACTGGTATGTTAGCTCCCTGTTTCTCTGTTTGAGGTGAAGTATGAAGAAAGAATTGTTTCATACTTGAAAGACTTGTTGGTTTCTTGATAAATTAAATTTTACTACAATTTGGAAGGAACTAATTAAAATATCCGGTTAGCCTATCTTCTTTCTGATTGGTATATCTTTGCATATGGGCATACTGAGCAATTAGGTGCTTTATTGGGCTGGAGTAGTTTTTGTTGTGATTAGATTAAACTAAATCAGCTTTTGTGCTGGCACCATTTGGTGCAGATTGAATATTGATGCTTTTGTCCCTGTTGGATGTCAAGGCATTTTGCTGGAAACATCTTTCACTGATTATTCATAAAAGTAAAGTTTCCATTTTCACTAAGCTGTTGCAATACCTCCATATAAGGTTCTGACCTGGTTTTTCCAAGTGAACCCAATTATATGTTGGCTAGTTTAATTTGAAGAGTTTTATTGTGATGAGCATTAGTGGTCTCCATGCTCTGAATTTCGCTTGGAGTCAGCAGGTAGATAGGCAAGTTGGCATGTCTCAGCATGATAATATTTGTAATTTAATATGTGGATAACAGGTGTGTGGCAATTGAATAATCTGTCCCTTTCGACATTTAACCATAGAGAGTTTACCTGCTATGATTTCTTATCCTCAACGTCTGCTAATTGTCTTTTCATAAAACCTTCTTCACGTGCGCTTGAGATTGTAATGCATCGTATATTCCTACTTCATCTCTTATTAGTTGTTTTATTACATTGTTGATAAGTTATATGACCTGTGTACTTGTTGATTCAGGTTTGGATGTATTGATTTGGATGGGAATGGATTGCTCACACCAAACGAATTGCAGTACTTTTACGAGGAGCAGTTGCATAGGATGGAGTGCATGGCCCAAGAACCTGTGTTATTTGAGGATATTTTATGCCAGATTGTTGACATGATTGGACCAGAGGTCACTCTCGGTTTTTACTTTTACCTAGGACTAATCTTTGTCTTGCACTTCTTTGTTTCCAGTATGAGTTTGGTTTTCCCTATATGATTGGTAGTAATTCATAATGTCATATGCAGAATCAAGGCTACATCACTCTGCGTGACTTGAAAGGCTGCAAACTTTCTGGAAATGTTTTCAATATTCTTTTCAATCTCAACAAGTTCATTGCTTTTGAAAGCCGCGACCCTTTTCTTATACGTCAGGTAAGTGTGTAGCTTCCTTATTGCAACCTCTACGTTGAATTGATACGTTATGCTGCTTGGGCTCTGATTACAAGATATTGTTTGTGTTAGGAGCGTGAGAATCCAACTTTGACAGAATGGGATCGCTTTGCACATAGAGAGTATATAAGACTTTCCATGGAAGAAGATGCAGAAAATGTTTCAAATGGAAGTGGAGATATATGGGATGAATCACTAGAGGCTCCGTTTTGACATTAATCAGGTAATTTCCTATGAGGTACTTTTGCCGGAGTTAAAATAATTTCCTTGGTGGAAAAATTACTTGTTTGATTGTTGGTATATCATTTAAATTTTATCTAATCTCAAACTACTACATATTGATAAATTTGGGCTTGTATTTAACTGCAGGATATTGTGCATTGACGATTGAACACGACAAGAACTGGGTAGAAGAATGTAATGCAGAAAGTTCTAAAAATGGTGATGGAACATTAAATTACATCGTTTTTTGTTTGTTTGTTTTTATCTTTTGATCAAGTTAAAATGGAAGGGAATTGATATTAAAAATATTAGTTTTAGTCAGTCTATTTTGAGTGTTATTGTAAACTTTTGATTGTTGTATATATTTCTGTTGCTGTAAAAGTTCTTTGTAGCACATAGAATGCAATAAGTGAATAACCTAAGGTTTGTTTTTGAAATTTATTTAATTTTTTAATTTTTTTCCCTTAAAATTATATCGGCTAAGATGATAGAAAGTGGCACACGTTTTAAAATTATGGACGGATGAAAATGAAAATATTTTGTGGAGTTTTAAACTATAAATTATTGTTGGATCTGGTGCCTGAGCAGGTCAAATCAAAACGACGACGTTTTCAATTTGTCAGTTCGGGGTACCCATTCAGGCAAAGCAGAATTTTCCCATCCAAAATGAATGGGATAATAAAATGAATGACTAGACTATAAGGCTGTGTTTGGCATGTAGTATTTAATTAAATTAAATATTATAATTAGACTGAAGTAGATTGGATTATATTAGATTATGTTGGATTATATAATATTATCTTATAGTTAGTAAAATATCATATTAGAGAATGTTAAATTATATTAAAAAAAATAAATATTACAAATATTTAAGAGTAATAATTAAAACTAATTTAAAGATAATTAATCAAATCATTAAATATATAGTTTATTAGTTATTGGGTAGTCGTAATTGTAATAAACAAATATAAATTAATAAAACTTTTTGATTATTTAATTAATTTTTATAAGATATTTTGGATATATTTTATTTAATTTTATGATTATTTTTAAAGTTACATTAGTGATTATTAAATTTAATACAATCAATTATTATAATAAATTATTAAATAGTTAATTTTATTGAAGTAAAAGTACCAATTTAATTGAAAAAAATAAATTTCAAGTATATCATAAATAAAATAATTAATTAGTTAATTAAATTTTAAGTAACAAATAATAAATGGTGTTATATGTGAAGGAAATATTATAAATAAATAATTCTTTTTCTCTTATTCTAATCCCATCTAAATCCACTTGCAATTTGGGATTGATAATCCCATGATTTAAGGACTAAATTTGAATTTATCCCTCTAATTCAATTCCAGCAAAGTTGTCAAATATAAAATAAATATTTAATCCCAAAATTAGTCTAATCTCACACTTAGTACTAGCTCCACAACATAGCTTAAAGACCATATACACAAACTAGATGAAGCTACCGAACAAACTTCAATAAAAGAGGACTGAAGATATACTTGCTGTTCTCTGTTCTAGATGAGTAATCTACTTGACCAAACAACTTTTGAGTGCTTAAAATTGGAAATCTGATACATTTGTGTATTTAAGCCTGCTTTTGAGGCATATATAAAATAACACTTACGTGCCTAGGCCAGATGCGTATCAATATTTTGCAAATTTCAATGCATGACTAGAGGACATTTTCCATAGTACTAATTTATTCAATTTATTATGAAGGTCATTACTGTTGGCGATTACTTTAAAAGCTGAGGTATGTTCTATCATTGAGCCGTCAATGGTGAAGTTTACCATTCACAACATAAAAATATTTACTAAGGCTAAAAAACTATGAGGACCATGGAAACGTTTGTGCCCTCTCCAATCCTGATATATGACGGGACTTTATTCATCCCTTGATTATATAATTGGGTAAAGATTATAGATGACAATGGTACCCGCAAAATCACAAGTTCGCCCAAATCAGCTCGCAATGGGTAATTTTGCAGGTTATAAGTGGGTTTGGTATCACAAATAAAAACCTCCATTGAGTTGTGGGTGGATTTTGTATTTGTAAAATATCCGGTAAATACCCGCATGTGTATATGCTAAATCCGCCCATTTTTTCAAATATTTTTTTAAAGTTTTAATTTAAAAATATTTAAACCTAAAAAATATTTTGACTTGATTACCTAAAAATATAAACACCTACCGCATGCTTAACCGCTTAAGCCTGAAGAGTAAAGTTCTAACCAAAACCAATCTCTCATCTCTATGACTTTACTCCTATAAAAAGTAAAGCCCTTCCGTTGTTGTTGCAACTGCCATATTCTATACTGCTTCTTATTTTAATTCATTGGGTCATGAAAAATATTGTTATCATTACATATTGCTATTAATCTATTATTTTCATCAAATTTTTGGTATTTGATTACATTTGAAAATTGTGTTGCATAGTTATAGATTCAACTTCTTTAAAATCAGCATGTATTATTTTGTATTTTCAGCTAGCTTAACATGTTAATTTGATACGATTAAAATCGATTATAAATTAACATGTTAATTTGATATGATTTAATTCAACTTGTTTTAAATGTGGGAACCCGCAAAAAATTCATCTGGTATTATTACGGGTTTGGTAATTATCAAAACCCACAGCGGGTGGATTTTTTTAAAAAATTAAAACTTGCAGTGGGTTCCGAGTGGGGTTTAGTAACTTATATTTTGTGCAAGTGAGAGTTTGGTAATAGCAAACTCGCAGCGAATGGTGCCCATTGCCATCTCTAGTAGAGATAGACATCTTTTTTATTGATACAAGTGAAATAAATATTCCTTCAATATCAGTGATGGTATAAATTTGAGTCGTGCTATAAAGACTTATTTATAGTAGTCATAATAAATTTCTCACTGTAAATATTAATAGATTATGAATATAATATCATGAGAGAGTAACCCAAAATTTACCCCCAATAAAAAAAAAGGTTAAAATTATGAATCTTCTTTTCATTCATGGTGGGATATCTCGGGAGCAGATACCGGATTTGAAAACGTTAATGGCATATTGAAGGAAAACGTATCATTCTTAGTGTCATTTCCTCAATCTATTCCAGGAATTAAATTTAAGGCAAATGTTGGTTGTGTTATTAAAGGAACAATAAGAAATTAAGGAAATACAAATTTTGAAATGAGAAACTTCACAGCAATTTCAAACGATTTTTCTATATTATCAAAGAGCAGAAATAACTTACCAAATATAACAAACAGAGAAATAATGACTTCTTAGATATACAAGTAAAAGATAATAATTTCTGATGATTTATTTATTTATTTATTTCTTTTTACATTTAAAAACCGGAATGCTCTCACATGCTTTCTATAAGAAACTACATAATTGATGATTAATTGCCATTTAAAATATCATTATGCACCCGCTTTAAATTTTAATGCCAGTGATATCAATCTAATCTTTAGACCCAGCACACAGATTCTTCAATAAATTAAAACACCACCATCCTTTCCAAATATGGCCACTTTCATTAGCTCACATACCTAAATTACCCGTTATACTTATGTTTTATAATGACAAAAATTAATTAGCACTAAATTAGTCAAACATTTTCTTAAGAAATGCCAATAAAAATTCTTCTAATGACATTAAACCCTTAGCAGGAAAAATTAATATTGCTCTCCAAGCCAACTCATCGCATTACACGCAACTAAATATTATCTTAAAACTGGCTATAAATTCACAATCAATCTAATATTTCATCCATCCATAAAATTAGCGCATATTTCTCTTTTGCTTTCTTTGCAAGCAAAATTAAAATCTTCCATCTTCAGTTTCAATAACTCATCAAAATTTTCTCAATAAGCCTGCCATGGCTGGGTTTGGTTGGAATATGGGGCAAGGCAATAACAATATGCATGATCAAAAGGGCAGCACACAAATAGCTTGCAGAATATGTGATCAAGTGTTTTTAAGCACACAGGCTCTCATAAACCATATTGAAACTCACATGGTTCATGGTGAAACTACCGCTGCAGCTGACACAGGGACAGCAGGATCACATCATCATCAAAACCATCAACTTAACAGCATCATGTTACCTCCTCGAAGAAACCATCTTCTTCAACAACCTACAAACCCTAATAATTTCCAAAACAATAACCCGCCTATTCCTAGACCCTCTATGTCAGAAGAAAGATACGAGCCTTCCCTCTTCCAAAACGACCTTAGGAATTATTTTCCAATCCCACCGGCTAAATTTGCGCGATTAACCATGAGACGCATGCACGGGCCACAGCTGCCGCGTAATGGTCATTTTGGTCAAGAACCGGCTCAACAGATTCAGCAGCAACTTTCCAGTAGTACTACTACTGATCACGACTTTACTAAGCCTTTGCTTGATCAGTTGCAGAGACAACAAATTGTAGATGTTGAGAGAGATGATGAAGGAAACAATAGGGTTTATCAATCAGAGAGGCTAGATTTGAATTTGAAGTTGTAAAGCAAAAACCAGTTCAGGCCTAGGTTCTTTTTTTGTTTTTGTTCTTGCTTTTTTTTTAATATAAATATTGTTCATGTATTTTTCTTTGATGGTGTTGTAATTTAAATTAATTTGTTTATTTCATTGTCATCGTTTATTTTAAACATTTGTTAATTGTTTATTTATCGTTATGTGTTTGCGCGTAAACTTAATTATTCTATTAAATTCTTTGATATGTATAGGAAGAGGAGGAATCAGAAGTTATTTTTGTTGCTCTTCTTGTTATGGGAAGAGAGATGAATTTTACTGCCGAGGAAAAGTCTTGGGTACGCCTGCTCGAAAAGGCTGCAATATTCAATGTAATTAATGAAATAGCGCAAATTTGGAAGCTAAATTCTCTAATTCTAAAACCTTTATGAAAGAATTTATTTTTCAGAGCAACTTGATTTCGGAATGCAAGTTCCTACGGTGGGGGCAATATATTTTGAAAATATATTAATGTTTGGTAGTTCTCAGAAATTTTAGTCAATGTTTATGAAAATTTTATATTTGAAAATAAAAGAAATAAAGATAGCTTAATAAAAAATAATTTTATCTTCTTAAAAAATGCAAGTTCCTACGGTGGGCAATATTCAATGTTTATGATTAAGGTCTATGAACTTCTCTATATGGTATTATAGCCAACTTATACATGAGTAGTGGCCACATTACCTTACCACATCACAAGGACGAGATAAAATTAATGATTGGCCTATACATGACAGGGGTGTCGAGGAAATAATCTCTGATTGACTTACATTTGTTCTTGGTCAAAGTATATACATGAAACAATCCTTAATTTATGAACTAACTTTTAAGAATGAGACAGGCTCATTGACCAAGGGTTATTTAGAACACAACATATGAATTTTAAAAATAATTAAATACCATAACATTATTATCATCAAGTTTAATATTATCTTTAACGGTGATATCTTTTCGAATCTTTTTTCCCCCCTAAACTTGAATTTTTAAATCACTTTTTTAGAATATTTTATAATTATTCTAATTGATTGTTGTGTTATCTAGAGCACATTTTTTTTATCCTTTGGAATAAGAAGACTTAATGAACGGAATGATAAAAATAAGTTGTGAGTTTGAATTACATTCTACTTTTAGTTCATGTATAAAGGCAACAATTCAAATGAAATTTTATCCTCTTAATTTTTCATAAAGGCTAATTGATAACAAATATGAACACTCAATCCTTCTGCATCTAAAACGAAAGTTGTTGGAGAAACTTTAAGAGTTTATAGTTTCTTGATTATGGTACTGTTAAACCAAAATTTTGGTTCTACCATTGGAAATAAAGGTTGAACTATATATATGCCATTGGATAATTTCTTTTTCTTTTTTAAATAAAACTTAAATGACATTTGCCTTATGTCTATGAAAGTTTTTTGTTTTGGCTCCTTCAAATTTCTTCTTTTTTTTTTTTTCATGTTACTCTTCAATTTTTTCTTTTCTTATCTCCATATTATCCCATTAAACCAAAATCTCAATTCCCCAAGTGGTTGAGAATAGCTAAGGAGTAACAAAGCATGAGACAAGTCTCTACACATAAGTTAGTTATTGAGTATAAGTAATGCCTATGATCTTCTACATGGTATCATACCCAACTTATGCACAAGTGGGGGTCACGTTACCTTATCCTATGACAAGGATGGGGTAATACAAGTGGTCAATATATGAGGGGATGCCAAGACAATAATCTCTTATTGCCTGAGAGTTGTTCCCTGAGCTATATAGGGAGGGGAGCGGTGTGAGGAACAATTTAGGGAAAATGAAATTTCCACCATGGCAGCAAATACCTCTGATATAATTTGAGAATACAACTTATTATTTGCCCAAAAATTGAATTTTGATTCGAATCTAGCTTTATGAGCTAGGCCCATTGGCTGAGTGCTATCTAGATTAGAACAGCACTTATGAATTTTAAAAATAACTAAAAACCATGATATCATTATCTTAAAGTGCATTATTTTTTTGTGTGGCAATGTCTTTTAGAATTTTTTTAAGATTCAATTTTTAAGTCACTATTTTTAATTTTTTTAAAACTTATTTTAATTGACTATTGTGCTACTGAAACATCTTATTTAATTCTTTTGGATTAAAAGATTTAATGAATGGAACAAAAAATATTATGTTGCGATTTTTAATTAATTTTGACTTTTATTATTTATATAAATGCAGTAATTGAAATGAAAATCTATCCTCTATGTTTTTCATAAAGGCTAATTGATAATAGATATGAATTTTCAATTCTTTCTTCATCTAGATTAAAAGTTATTAAAAACACTGATGTTAATATTTTCTCCGTAATGGCATCAGCATATCAAAATATTGGTTCTATCATTGGATAACAATAAGGGCGGAACTATGTGCAACTGACCATTTTCTTAAAACAAGGGTGTTCAATGGAATTTACCCTATTTATATGATATTTATGTGTTCGGGCTTCTTCATGTTTTCCTATTTAATATTATGACTATTTTAAATTTATCTTATCTTCGAGATAACACCATCTGACACAAAATCTTAGTTATGTATTAGATTAGAATATATGGTTAAGGAACAATATGAGTATTAGACAGTTCTCCACTGCTAAATTAGCTTTTGAGTAATAAACTTCTATCGTATAGCCAAATTTTGCATGAATAGGAGTAATTGTGTATTATTTAGAAAATCACTTATAAAATTAAAAAAATTACCTATCATAACACAATTATCTTCAAGTACCATCTTATCTCTTAGACCTTTTCAGATTTTTTTTTTATATAAATTTAGTTATTTAGATAACTTTTTTCTTCACATTTTTTAATTATTATAGTTGACTGTGTGCTATTTAGAATGCCTTATTTAGCTTTCTCTGTGTTTTCTTTCTTACATAACCTTATTTAGTTGTTTTGAATTAAAAGAGTTAATGAAAAAATGGCAAATTTATTCAGTGAGTTTTAAATAATTTTCCACTTTTAAGTTTTGTATAGGTGCAAAATTTAAAAGGAAAAGCTATTTCTAAAATTTTTCATAAAGTATAATTGATAATAGATATAAACATTCTATCTTTCTGCATAAACTAAAAGTTGTTAGAGAAACATAAATATTTTATAATAACTTAGTCATGCATTCGTTGGCACTTAACTTATAAATACGATAATAAAATTTGTACACTATAAAATACATCACTCTTCTGTCATTCTTTACTTACCAACTTTTCATTTGTTAATAATTTTAATTTCGTTCTTTAATTGTCATAACTGACTGTGCGTTATCTGGAACACCTTATTTAGTACTCTCTTTCTCTCTTTTTTATATAACCTTATTTAGTTCTTTTAAAAGAACTAATGCAAAAACGACAAACTTATTCAGTGAGTTTTAAATAATTTTTCACTTTCAAGTTTCGTATAAGTGCAAAATTTAAAATTAAAATCTATCTCCTAAATTTTTTATAAAGTTTAATTGATAATGGATATAAACATTCTATCATTCTGCATAAATTAAAAGTTGTTAGAGAAACATTAATATTTTATAATAACTTTGCTATGCATTCGTTGGCGGTTAACACAACTTATAAATATGATAACAAAATTTGTACACTATAAAATGCATCACCTCTCTTTCCTTCTTCACTTACCAACTTCTCATTTGCTACTCCTTTTAATTTCATTTTTTTCCTCTCTTTTCCATGCCTTTTGTTTAAATCCATCAAATCCATAATCATGTCTTACAATGGACACCCGAATTGTTTCAGCCTAGCTCCATCAACTCATCATTCAAACCCTAACCCAGTTCAAGAGCGTTGTGTAGTATGTCAACAAGTCTTCTCTAGCCCTTAGTCCCTTATAAACCACTATCAAACTCATATCAGAGGAGAAGAGCTCATGAATTTCCAGAACAACTTCACTCGTGTTCAGAGCCAATCAGAACTTGAAGCTCAAAGGATGTTCGGTTTTGATATCCCTAGCCAAAACCAACATTTTCATCCTCCATCATTCTCGCTGCCGCCAATTGCCAACTTGAGTACTCATACTAATAATATACAGGACCAACAGATGAAGTCAGTTGTTATTCCAGTCTGGCATATACAATGTTTACCTCCTCCTACTAATGGTGGTACCATGATCAGTGCTGCGACTGCTAGTGCTGCTGTTGCTAATCAGCTGAATCAACCCGCAGCTGCTACTATCCCATACACAATTGATTTGAACTCAGATTATCAAGAGGAGAATAACAATCCAGCTGCTAGTAGAGATGATGAATCTATCAATCTTGACTTGACTTTAGGTCTTTAAAAGTAACATTGAGGATTGTGAAGATGGTGGATGTGCAGTGATATCTTCAACTTTCTATTATCAGAATCAAATTATTAGTGCAATTAAAGAAGCTAATTAAAAATAAAGAAAGATCCGAGTTGTATCAGTTTGTTGTTCCGGGGTCAATATCGTTATTTTCCTTGTTAGTGTTGTTTAATGTTGTTATCAATGTTGTCACTTTACAATCATTTGTAATATATTTTAATTTTTCCCTTCGGTTTTTTTGTTTGGTCTATGGATGATTGTGATTTGATTTTATGGTTAACTCTGTTGTTGATTTTAATCTATTGATTTCATACTCATTTAGTCCTGTTGAGCAGGTGATCAAAACTATTATTGTTTTATTCGTAGAAAAAAATTATTTTAACATGACATATTCCACTGGGAAATAGTTATAAAAGAAAGCTAAGGGTTGGCAAATATTACTTGCAAAGTAAATAAGCCGGATCGAGAGTTTTAGCCATCAGTTCACTCTGGTTCCAATTTTGTTTGGAGTCAATCAATTTGGTACGGATTTTGGTTGACTATCAAACCAAGCCGACATTGATAACTATACAAAAATTTGCAGGCCTAATCGAGTTCATTTTTCTAAGGTCGGTTCAATTCGGTTTGAAAACTTTAGATCCTAACCAAAACCGAATTAACACTGATAACAAGGAGAAGCAACAATAACAAACCGAATTAACTGCCATAACGCCATTATTGTCATATGCATTATTATCTTTTAGTGGTAATATAATTTTGTATTTTTATAATTAAATTAATTTAACTATTTAAATCACCGTTTTCTTTATATTTTTAATTGTTTTAGTTGACTGTGTATTATCTGAAATGCCTTGTTTAGTTATTTTGAACCAAAAGAATTAATGAAAAAATGATAAACTTATTTAGTGAGTATTAAGTAATTTTCTACTTTTAGTTTTGTACAAATGCAGTATCTATCATCTAAATTTATCATAAAGGTGAACAGGTAATATATAGATATGAACATATGATTTTTGCTTAGATTGAAAGTTATTGCAGAAGCATTAAGGGTTTATTATAACTTACCTATGCATTCATTGGAACTTAATTTCAACTTATAACTAGGATAATAAAAGTATAAAACTTATATATCCACTATAGAATACATCAACTTTATTGTAATTATCCCTCACCAGCCCAAATAGATTAGGCTATCTCATTCCTTACGAAGAGTTTAGCCATTTTGAACATCCCTACAATTCAATTTTCTTTACGTTGAGAGTGCCATCAACCTTAGATAGAGACATGCTCTCCATGAATATTCACTCACAAAACAAGATCGATCACCTACGTTTTAAGGAAGGAAAAAAAATGTGATTTGATTGACCCAAATTGAATCGACAGGTCCGGACTAATTTTAAAACCGGTTCGGTTCGATTAACATATTTAATTAGTTCACTATTAGTTCAGTAAGATTTGCTAGTACTGATGAAAAAAAAAAATGAGAAAGCGAACAATCGAAATGAGAGTGGCTCGTGCTGGAAACTAGAACGAGAGTTAGTTTAAATTGTGTTGACTAGACCAGTAAAAGTAGGTGATAAATGGAGTTGATATCTTGTGATTGAGAGACAGTTAATGAGTGATTTAGGATTCATTATAGTATTTGTAATCTGCTCCTGTGATATGGTATAATTTATGCAAACAAAGAGCGTTTTTGATGCTCGTTCTCGAGACTACAACATGTATAGTTTTTTCTTTGTTAGTCTCTGCATTGGTTTTTACATTTTTTCCGTACTAATTCTTCATTTTCCGATCATTTCTGTTGATTCATTTGAAATTGATCTTGGTTAGTCTTGATAGTTTTATCAAGATCTGTTGATCTTTGGTTTGACCAATCACTTTGACCGAGTGTTTTCAATTAGTTTGTTGTTCAATTCGTGTGTTTATAGAAGTATAAGGTTGGGATTTTTTTTTAATCAAAACTTACTAACCAAATTAAACCTTATAAAGAGATCAGAGACTAAATACCATACTTAAATTGTGATATTAGATTAAGAGTTATGATGCGTTACAAATCAAGGAGCTGTGCATTTGTTTTGTAATAATTGATTTTTTATATTATCTTATATTAGTGAATAAATGACACTTCTTTTGCCGCATCATTTGAAATACAAATTGGGTGTCCCAATTTTATAAATATATAATTACTCTTACATTAAAGAGCAATAATGATGCCACATCCATCAATGAACTGTGGTTAAATGTGTATCAAAAGAATTTTACGAATTTAAAATTAGACACCCAAAATAACATTTTCCTCACCGCCAATTAACCTTAAATAAATTAATGTAATTTATTACGGAAGTCAATACAGTTGGAAATTATATTACTTAAAATTCTGAGATATATATATGTGCTATTACTGACCTGTCAATTTATTTGAAGTTCTTGCATTTACCATGAATTAATGTTACCATAGTTAAAATGATTCTTCTTCTCATTTATGGTAAGATATCTCATGACTAGATACCGGATATGAAAAACATATAAGAATGCACATTTAATATTCTTCGTGTCATTTCCTCAATCAATTCATGAAAATTTAGGATAGATGTTGGTTTTCTATTAAAAGAATAATAAAAAAACGCAATAAAAAACTAAAATGGGAAAGTTCATAACAATTTTTCTATATTAATCAAAGTGGAGAAATAACATACCAAAAAGAACAATTAAAGTAATAAGACTTCAGAGATTAAAAAAAAAAGTTGAAGATATTAATTTCTGATGAATTTCTATTTTTTTTCATATATATCTACCATGCTTTCCATAGGAAATTGCATAATTGAGTAATTGTAATTCGTAATATCATTATGCACGTGCATTGTTGCTCGAGATATCAATCCAACTTTAGCTCTAGCACGTAGATTCTTAACTGAAAACACAACTAGCATTTCCAAATGTGGTCACTTTATTTAGCCCTCTTCCCTAAATTAGCTGTTATTTACTTGACTTTTATAATGACAAAAAATTAATTAGCATTAAATTATTGAAACATTTTCTTAAAAATGCCAATAAAATTTCTTTATAGAATTATTAAACACTTGGCAGCAACATTTAATGCGCTCTACGGCAAGGCAGCAAATTACAAGAAGCAATTTGCCTATAAATTCTCAGCAGCCTAAGCCATTCATGCATATTTCTCTTTTGCTTTCTTTGCAAGCAACAAACTCTTTCATCTTCAGTTTCAGTAGCTCATTAAAATTAATTTCTTACACATGGCTGGCTTTGGTTGGAACATGAGGCAAGGCAATGTGCATGAATTACTAGATAATAATCACGCCCTAAAATGCCCTTTTCCTAAAACACAACAACAACAAATCGCTTGCCGAATTTGTAACAAAGTGTTTTTAAGCACACATTCTCTCATAAACCATATTGAAGCTCACATGGTTAACAATGAAACTGCTGCTGCCAGAAGGCAAAATAAACTCATCAACCAATTTACTACAAACCCTCATTTTCATAACAAGTTTACTTTACAAACTCCACTGCCACCAACTCAGCCACCAATTCATTCCGGCCGTATTGCACCAGAAATTATTAGGAACCCTTTTCTCTTCCCCAATCCTCAAAGCCTTCTGAATCATCAGCGGCCATGGCCAGTGCCTCCAACGAATCTTTCGAGGAAAAACTTGGTGTTTGGGCCACAGCTGCCGCCGCATAGTGTTTTTGGGCAACAGGCAGTTCAGATTCAGCAGCGACTTTCTAGCCCTGGCAGTGATCACTTCACTAAGCCGTTGATTGATCAGTTGCAGAAAAAGATCCCAGCTGTTGGAAGATACGGTGATGGCAACAATAGGGTTTTTGATTCAGGGATGCTAGATTTGACATTGAAGCTGTGAAGCCAAAACCAATTTAAGCCTAGGTTTTTTAATCTTATTAATTAATATTTATTTATTGCTTAATATTATTTATTTATTTAATCTTAGAAAGACAAAGATGAGTGATTTCGTTGTGGTGTTATAATTCAGTTTTGTTTAATCATATAATTTCATTGTTATCGCTTATTATGGAAAAGAGAATGAGCAGAAGTTTTTTATTTTTATTTTTATGTTTTTGCGTGTAAGTTTTATTAGTCTATTAAATTGTGCTTGAAGAGGAATTTGAAGTTATGGAAGAGATAAGAATTCTACGCGGTCTGCGTCATTGGTAAAAAAAATAACGCTGTAAGCCTGTAATTTTGATTTTAATAAATCAAAACAATGCAAATTTGGAAGCCACATTCTTTAAGTTTTATGAAAGTTGTGTTATATATATATAGAAAGCATTGTAATTTTATTCTTTTAAATTCAATTAGATTAATTTTGGACTCTAACTTCTTTGTAATTATATCCCAAGTTGCCTTCTTCGCGAACTTTACAATTTTAGGTTTTTATGTCGCCATCTCTTTCCTTTTGTAATTTTCCCATCTAATTTTAAATTAAACGTGTCATTTGGATGCAACTATTTTCATGACACAAATTACTCCTTAATCGAACGATGGACAACTTCTCACTTATAGAGGTTAATTATTGATATACGGTAAATTGACAAATGACAATAGGTTTATCATTATTTTTGTCTCTTGCGTAGTTTCATTTTGTGTGCTATTAAGTAGGGCGGTCAACTTTGAAGTCAACATTCTTGCTTACACTCATTCATGGTAGAGTATCTTATGACTTATGAGTAGATATTGGTTATGAAAACGCTAATGACATTGAAATTAAAGAAAGGAAGAGGACAATGAGTACACTGACCTTTGGGAAAAGGGATATAAAATTTTTTAATGTTTCAACAAAAACATGTAACTCCATTTTTGTTGGTAAATTATGTTTGTTTTAATAATAAATTTATTTTACTATTATATCCCTTTAATAAATAAATCAATAGATACAACTTTTTATTTAAAACATAAAACTAAGATATGATTATGTTTTGCCCAAACTCTAAATCACGAATATAACTTTCCCAATGATAAATTCTGAAATAGGGAGCCAATTTTACTACTCATTTGCCCAATTTGCCCTTCCTCCCTATATAAGCCTATTTAATATCTCATTTTGCCAAATTTGCTCAGGAAGAAAATAAATTTGATTTTAATTTTATCTATTACTTTTTTTTTATCATCCTATCATTGGGAATGGCATATTCATAATTTAGAACAAATATTTTGGGCAAAAGGTAATTACATCTCAATTTTAAGTTTTAGATAAAAAGTTGTTGATTTCATTATACATATCATTCATGACTGAAGTCAATTTATTGATTTATTTATTATAGGAATGTAATAGTAATTTTAAGAGTGCTGATACAACCATAAACTCTTCTACAAATTTATTTTGTACAAACTAATTTAGAATTAACTCATTGATTGAATAAAAATGTAAAATAATAAAAACAAATTATGTGTACTAAGAGATATCTAATTCAACTAATTTAATAAAGAAATTTATACAAGAGTTTGTAGCTATATTATTACTCTAATTTTAAATTAAAAATAAATTTATTATTAAACAAATGGAAGTTACTAACAAAAATGGGGGTTACATGTTTTCTTTTGAAATGTAAAAGAATTTTATGTCCCTTTCTCCAAACGTTTAGGGGTTCACTGTCCTTTCCGTCCTTTCCCCATTAAAGAATGCTCATATTTAACATTCTAACTCATGTCATTTCCTTAATCTACACATGAAAATTTAAAGAAACAATATACGGAAATTCCAAAATGGGAAACTTAATATCAATTTCTAAAAGTTGAAATATTATTAAAAAGAAAAAGAATATCTTACTAAAAATAACAAATGGAGAAAAATAATGACTTCTATAAGTTAAATTAGAGATCTTTGATTGTGGGTACTACTAATTTAGTTGGAAAATCTCTTATATAGAAAGAAGAGATCTAGCATTCAAATCCATAAAAAGTAAGAAATTCCTCATTCTGTCGACCTTTATCCCGAAAAAAAGGTTAAAGATAGGAATAATTTCTGATGAATTTTTAATGTACATACCCATAATTTCTACAATAAAATTGGTTAACTGATTATTAATTATCATTTATAATATCAATATGCACTTGCCTTAGTGCCTGTGATACCAATCCAAGCGTTAGCCTTAACGCATAGATTCTCCAATAAAAGCACAGTTATACCTTCCAAGTATTCTCAATTAGGTCCCGTTCCTTTCGTTTAACTTTTTTTTTTAACTTGCTATGATTATATAGATATTACAATGTTTAAATTAAGTAATAATATACGTACAAATTCTTGTACAAATTTTTTATGTACACACTGATGTAGCATTTAGTTGGATTAAATATCTCTTGATCCACATAATTTATTTTATTATTTTGTACTTTTATTCAATCAATGAGTTAATAACAAATCAGTTTGTATAATTTTATACAAAAATTTGTAGTTGTATCATCAATATTTAAAATTTGATAGAACTCCAGATACAATATACTTATATTACAATTTAAAAATCTATCCAATATTAACTCAAAAATCTACTCCCACAAATGAACGGGAGAAATTAGATTTACCCTTAATGTACTTTTTCGGAATAGAAAATAAAATGCCCCTGTAAGACACGCTCCATACCTTTGAAAATTTTGAGGGCGTGAGTTACTGTTAGACGACTAGGCTTGGTGGCTGGGTCCCCTTCTTAAGTTAGCGATTGTAAATACTTACATATGATAAAAATTAATTATCCATTAAATTAGACAAACATTTTATTAAGAATGCCAGAAAAATTCATTCACAAACATTAAATACTTAACAGCAACAAATAATGCTTCCCATAGAAACGCATCACATTTACAGACAAGCAATTATGATGACAAAATTATCTATATAAAACTCATAATAATTAATCTAAATCATTCATGCATATCTCTCTAATTCTCTCTGCAAGTAAAATCTTTCATCTTCAGTTTCAGTAACTCTAAAGTTTCAAGCCGCAGTGCTTTAGTCTAGTAGTTAGAATTCTATTTTGACAATTGTGAAGTCATGAGTTCGAATCTCCACAACACATTGTGGGCGTTTAATTTTATTTCTTAATTTGAGTGAAGATATTCTTCTCTATTCCTTTTTCGAGATCAATTTGAGTTCCCTTTCGAGATTAATTTGAGTGAAGACAGTCTTTTCACTTCCCTTTCGAGATCAATTTGAATGAAGACAGTCTTCTCACTTCCCTTTCGAGATGTAAATGGAGTAGACGTCCCTCGAATATTAGAAAGGCTGAAAATCTGTGTTGTGCTATATAAGATTTGTAAATTTGTGCTATATAAGATTTGTAAATTAGTCATAGTAATTGTTTGATTCTAAATATCAATATATATTTTTTGAATTAAAATATCAATATATTAATCTCATGAAATATGATTTGTAAGCAATAATCTTATATAATTAAAAAAAAAAAACTCTAAAGTTTCTTACCCACGGCTGCAGGCTTTGGTTGCGATAATATGAGGCAAGGCAACATGCATTATAAACTCAAAAATCATGCACAAAATAACACTTTTGCTGAAACCAAATCGCTTGCCGAATATGTGATCATGTATTTTTAAACACACAGGCTCTCATCAACCTTGCTGAAACACACATGGCTAACGATGGAACTGCTGCCACAAGAAGGCAGAATGAACTCAACCTCACAATTTTAATTCACAAACGCTAATTTTCATAACAATTTGGATACCCTCATTTTAATAACAATTTTAATTCACAAACTCCTCAGCAGCCTCAGCTATCAATTCATAGCGGCCATGTTGCACAGCCTCGAAGTCTTTTGATTCAGCAACGTTCTAGCAGCGACTTCTCTAAGGCGTTGATTGATCAGTTGCAGAAACATGTCTCAGATGTTGAGAGAGCTGATGGCAACAATAGGGTTTATGAATCAGAGATGCTAGATTTGACATTGAAGCTGTTATGGCAAAACCCAGTCTAGGACAAGTTTTTTTTTTCATCCTAGTAATATTTATCTTTAAAAAGAAAAAATGAAAGAAAATAGCAAAATTTTTCTTTCATGGTGTTGTAGTTCAATTTGTTTATTTTATTGTTATTATTAATTCTTGATAAGAGAAGCATCTTTAAATTATTTATTTTCATTGTCCAAATTTTGTGCCAATCTTTTTATAGGTTGTGATTGATAGATAAATAAATAATATATGTATCATTAAATCTTATCCGAACATCATTAGAAATGCAACGTAATACAAGATCTTTGAAAAATCAACATAATTTATATTAGTACAGGATCCGAATTCAACTTCGCTGCGTTATTGCGTGAAAAGTTTATTTGTCTGTGATTGGAATTCGAAGCATTTGCCGAGTCACGGGTTCAACATTGCCAGCTATAATGTTGAATATCATAAATGAATTGTCAAATTTGGAAGCTACATTTTGTGACTTTAATTTTGTTGTATCCGAAGTTGCGTTCACCTACTTTCCAGCTTGCAAATAAAGTCATCATTTGGGTGAGCACTCACTTCTGCTGTTCCCATTCTAGATAGTTTCATGTCATTGTTTCTTGTAAGGCTGCGATGTTCCGTTTAGAGCATGATCAAAAAGCTTTCTAAATGCGATTTTACATTTTTACTACTCATTTAAAAAGTGAAATTTAACTATTTATTTAAAAAACCACATCAGCAATAAAGATATTGGAAGACTCTTCAGATGTGATTATCTTTCTTTCTCTTTAATATTGTTCTCTCTCTTCAATATTGAAGAGTGAGAATTTTATTTAAAAAGTCTTTTAAAACCTTTAATTTAGTATTGCATTATTTTTTATCTTATCATTGTTAAAGAGAGAAAAATATTATAATTACTATTATTGTGGCGGAAAAAAAATTGACTAGAATAATATAAACTTATTTTTATTTAAAGAGTTTTTTGGAAGATATAATTTATTTTTCACTCTTCTATTTATCACATAAATAAGCAAATAAGTATTTAAAGAGTAACATTAGAAAAGTTTTTGGTGATACTCAATCTCATAAGTTTTCTCACTTTTCTTTAATTTTACTTCCCTCACGTTGGCTAGGTTCAATTAAAAATAAAAAGCAGCAGCAAGTAAATTAAAACAGAGAAAAAACTGTTACTGAAGTTACAGTAATTGAATTATTCTATTCAGATAAGCAACCAATTGGCTCGTGTATGTGCAGTATATTTGACTCTAACTGTGTGTTGTTGTTGGTGGCGTGTTGTTAATGGAACTTTAACTGTTAAATTTATTTTTTAAAAATATTTTTCATTGTCCCATTTATAAATTTTTATTATAATTGATAAATTTAGGCATCACCAAGTTGAAAAATTATTCAAAACTCAAAAGAAAAATGGTTTTTCATTTCATTCATTATATATATTTTTAATTCATAACAGATAAATAGAATGTTCTAAATAACGCTCGATCGGGACAATTAAAACTCGATCGGGACAATTAAAAAATTTTAAAAGATAGCTTTTAAATAGATAAAGTTTATTAAAGAAACTTGAAATTGATTACTCAAAAGGTGTTCAAGATAATAGTTAAACGGAACAATTAAATAAAAAGATTATAATTGATATAAGGATGAATTTTAATTGTAATTTAATTTTTTTTAATTCATTAGTGATGTTCTAACTAGCTGTCGGTGTATACCCATAATTTATACTTAGGAGCTAATTCTTGAGAGAGGGTTAGGGGTGCTCGTGGATTGAATATCAATCCATATCTGATCTACGATTTTGCGGATTATAAATTTTCAATGAATCCAATCTATGAATTGGTGAAATTTAATCTGAATTTAATTCATACGTCTGCGAATCGGATACCGATTTGACCCAATCTATATCTAACTACCATTTTGCAAATTAGTTTGCGAATTAAAAATTTTTAATTCTATCCAATTCATGAATAAATAAATAAATAAATAATCTAATCTAAAAATAATTTTATTACCAATTAAATTCAAAATTGAATAAGATTTAAATAAATTATTTGTTTAAATATAGTTAGAATAATACATTCAAAGTTTCATAATATAACACACCGAAAAGAAAAGATCGTATTTGTTTAGATCAATATATGAAAATTAGCTAAAACTATGAAAATTAACTATTTAGGAAGCTATATTTCTTTATTTCAATATTTGATCATTTATTTTTTATTTTATATTATTATTGGATAAGATATAATATGGTGTTAATGTAATTATATTTTAATTAATTTATTCATTAATAATAGTAATGCCACATTTATAGGGTTTATTTTTAATTAAATATTTTTTTTGCTTATTCGTGGATTTTTGCGGATTTGCAGAAATAAATTCATATCCAATTCACCGACTATGGATTTTTAAATTTTCAATCTAATCTAATCCATTAATCCACAGATCGAATTTTTGCGATTTAAACGGATTGAACGGATTATATTGGATTTTGAACACCCCTCGAGAGAGTTATTCACTTGTTCCAAACTTATAGACTTAGTGCATGATCTTTTTTTAGCCAATATATGAGATTTTCACCTTGACGAGTGATGGAACTAAACTATGTTGTGCCCTAGGCCAAAAAGAACTTTCCTAAGGGCATTTACCAATTTCTATTCAATTGATATCCTGGCCCCCTCGTTTTTAATTATTTATTTTATTTCCTCCTCGAGTTTGTTTTTTCTTCACTACGCCCGCATTCAATCATAATCTTGGTTCTACCACTTCACTTGAGAACCCCAGTCATGTTCAGGACATATTTTCATTATAACTTTTGCATTTATGCAGAACAAAAAGTGCAAAATTACGTTAAACTTCCAAAAATAATTTGTTGTTTCATTCATTAAATATTTTAACTAATAACTACTAAATAGAGTATTCCAGATAATACTCAATTGGGGCAATTAATAATAGAATAAAAAAAGATAATTTAAATAAGTAAAATTTAATTTAAATAGCTCAAAATTAATTGATAAATATATAAGGTGTTTTAGCTAATATTCAACTGGGACAAATAAATTAAAATAATCTTAAACAATAAGATTTTTAAATAAAAGAAAAACATTCGAAAAGTTCTCATTACTAAAAATTAATAATGGACTTATGGTTGTTGAATTTTTTTTTCAAAAACCATAAGAAATGTTCTAAATAGCACTCAACTCCTAATCAAAAGGTAGCTCATGGATTAAGGATTGCATCAAATTAACTTC
Source organism: Murraya paniculata (assembly GCA_030449075.1). Taxonomy (NCBI): domain Eukaryota; kingdom Viridiplantae; phylum Streptophyta; class Magnoliopsida; order Sapindales; family Rutaceae; genus Murraya; species Murraya paniculata. The sequence continues at coordinate 811,048 of JAEVFN010000040.1, forward strand.
TATACTTAAGACTAAGAATTCTTCTCAACTAAGAAAAGATTATCTCATTAACACTAGTCATGTACAAGGTTTATTTTTCTTTTAATTATTCTATTTAAAAATAAAGTACTGGTGAAAGATTTAAACTTACAAAGGAAATAAATGTGTTATTTACAAGGATACTGAGGAGAACCAAGACTATGGTTCAATGGGCCATAACGAAGAAATAATAAATTTAGAAGGCAACGGCAGAAATAATGTACAATGAGGGGCAAATAATCACTTTCACAAATAAATTCAGTAGTGGAGGAATCCCCCGTCTTTGCAGAAATCAATAATCAAATTTCACCAATACCAGGACAGCCAAAGAAATAGTGATTGGAGAGTGCTTCTTAAGAAATATTGAGGACTAGGCATCCTCTTAACTAACAATTACAAACATGCTATTAATACTTGACAAGGACAACTTGAACAAAGTTTTTTTTTTTTCTCCCCCACAAATAAATGATTTGGCAAATTAATTATCTACTCAGCCTTTTCTAATAACAAAAATGGACTAAAATCCACTATAAAATACATCACCCTTTGGCCTTTCTCTTCGCCCACCACCAACTTCATTTTCCCAATTCCTTTACTTTCTTCTTTCTTAATTTGCCTCATCCAGTTCGCTTCTACTCATCACCATGTCTGGCTATGGCTGGAACTCATCATCAGGATATGGAAACCCGAATTGTTTCAGCCTTGCTCCACCAAGTACTCAAGAACAATATGTAGTGTGTCACGGAGTGTTCCATAGCACTAAGGCTCTCATAAACCACTATGAAACTCACATAAGAGAAGAAGAGCTCTTGAATTTCTGCGCCATGATAAGACAAAGAAATTTTCCTAATAATATAACCCTTTGTAGCAGCCTTATTTTTTTTTTCTTCCCTAATATAACCCAATTGGCACCTCAAAGGAGACTTGCCACCTTGACTGCTCATACTATTATACAACAACGACAGATGATGCAGCGCAGGCAAAATTTAGCGGCTCTTAATAATGGTAGCATGATCACTGTGAAGAAAGCTCACTGTGCTGAATTGAAGAAGGAAAGAAAGCTGTCAGTCAAGATACATCAGCAACAGCAATGCCACGTCAACAGTGCTGAGTCAGCCAATTCTGTTAAACAGTGATGAAAGACCACGTGTGCAGTAGTTAGTTGAAATTAATTAGTAGCTTGCTGATTTGGTTGTGTGATTAGTTTGTTACAATATGAATTGGTTAGCAATAGGTTTTACTGCACTTCTTTTGTATATATATATATATATAGTCGGGAGTCATGCATTTTGTATGTTGAATCAAATGAAATAGATCTGGAATATTCATAAACTTCTCTGTTTTCTTAGCAACCAAACAGAAAATTTATCAGTTTTCAATCTCTATTACATGGTATCAGAGCCATCAATATGGCACGCTCCAGTAACACAAGCATAAATTCAAATACAATCACTGCAAATCAAGCAATGCAAACAACATTTTCATTCATTACTCCTATAAAACTAGATCGATCTAATTACATGCTCTGGCGAAATCAAGTCTTAGCTTCCATAAGAGGAAATCGACTTGAAGGATATATCAATGGAGAGAAAGTGTCACCTAATCAATTTCTTGACTCTGGAAACTATGCTGGAGCAACAAGTAGATCCACTCAACTGATCGAGAATCCATAATATACAATATGGAGATCACAAGATCAGACATTACTTAGCTGGTTACTAAGCTCGATCACTGAAGGTATTCTGAGTCTTGTTCACTCTTGCAATACTTCATTTGATGTGTGAAAAACATTGGAGAAAAAGTTTGGTGTGAAATCTGAAGCAAGAGTGCTTCAACTTAGGTATGAGATAAATGTTCTAAGAAAAGATTCTTTAAGTATAGAAGATTATTGCTTAAAATTTAAACAAATTGCAGACAAATTAGCATGTGCTGGTAGTCCTGTTTCAGATAAAGACCTGTTACAACATATTCTCAATGGTCTTGGATCAGGCTATCTTGATTTAGCTACATTCATCACTGCTAGTAAATTGGATTATAATGATGCTTATGCTTTACTGCTCACACATGAGACAAGACTTGAGCAGAGCATGGTAGAAAAACAGACATTCAATGCAAATGTTGCTAATTTTGCTCATAACAGTAACCATGGTATAATGAATGCCTATTATGCTCAGTCAAGAAGTAATGTTAGAAGAGGTGGAAGTAATAGAGGATTTCATGTTGGAAATCAAATTGGAAGAAACAACTCTTTCAATGGAAGGGGATTGTTTTTCAATTCTCATCCAAGAGGTTTTCCAACTGGTTCTGGAAATTTTGGTAACAATACTGGTAGAGGTCAAATGACTGGAAATTTCAAACAGATGTAATTTGTGAGAGGACAGTATAGTACTAACCCTAGTTTGATGTCTTCTGATAAAAGTAATGATCAAATACCTGTATGCCAAATTTGCTCCAAATCTGGACATACAGCAGTAGAATGTTGGCATAGATAGGAAGAGAATTATGTGCATTAATAGCCAAGATCTTATAACAAGGGGAGAAATCAGAGATCAGCTTATATGACATATTTTGATACACCACCTGATGATTCATGTCCAACTGCTAATTCAGGAATATCTCAGACCTATGGATCATTCGAACCCTCTTATATGCCTGAGTCAATGAGTTTACCTGGAACTGGAGCTGCTTATGTTGCTAATCTTGAAGGACCAGCAGATTAAGGATGATATCTTGATAGTGGAGCTACACATCACCTTACAAACAACATGGCAAATATGCATGTCAGAGATGAATTCAGAGGTAATGATAAGCTTGTCATTGGTGATGGAAAAGGCCTGTCAATTACACATATTGGTGATACTGCTCTCAAATTTAAAAGTTCTAAATTACAATCTGCATGTACATGCATTGCACTTAGAGATATCTTGCTTGTCCCATCCATTACAAAGAATTTAATAAGTATCTCGAAACTTACTACTGATAATGATATATTTGTTGAATTCTTTGGATCTATTGCTTTGTGAAGGATTCACTGAAAGGGAAAGTTCTACTACAGGGTATTGCTGAGAAAGGTTTATACAAATTGCTGCTTAAGTCATCACAACTGCCTGCATACACCTCTCTTCTATCTTAGAATCAAATAAATAGACCTTTGTCCATGTTATCTTTTTGTCATCTTAGTACTACAACCAGTAGCAATTGTTTCCAAACATGTTTCTAGACAGATCATAATAATAATTGTACTGATTCTTTCAATAAAATGTCTCTATTTCACAGAAGATTTGGTCATCCTTATGCTCAAAGTTTAGTTCATTTACTAAAACTTGTGCATCCTCATTTAGTCTCATCACATATGGTAAATCAGGCAACACAACATTTCTGTGAAGCATGTCAGCTGGGCAAATTTCATAAACTTCATTTTTCTGTCACTAATATTAAGACCAAATCTGCATTAGAACTCATTCACACTGATTTTTGGGGTCCCTCACCAATATGTTCTTGAGAAGGGTATAGATATTACATTAGCTTTGTGGATGATTATACTAGATACATCTGGATCTATCCTTTAAAACTCAAATTACAAGCTCTAGAGGTGTTCAAACTGTTTAAACTTCAAGTTGAAAACCAGTTTCAAACTACCATTAAAATTCTACAATCTGACAGGGGGGGGGGAGAATACAGACCATTTACTACTTTTCTAGATGAGTGTGGCATCCTCTTTAGACATTCTTGCCCTTACACACATCATCAAAATGGCCTTGTTGAAAGAAAGCATAAACAGGTTGTAGAATTAGGTCTGACACTTCTAGCACAAGCTAATCTTCCATTTCAATTCTGGTGGGATGCCTTCCATACCTCAGTGTATCACATTATTAGACTACCTACATCTGCACTTAAGATATCAGTGCCATATGAAAGACTATATAAACAGAAAGCTGATTACAACCTGCTGAAATGTTTTGGTTGTGCTTGTTATCCATATTTGAGAGATTACAATAAGCATAAGTTTGATTATCATACAACAAAATGCATTTTTCTTGGCTATAGTCCTTATTACAAAGGCTATAAGTGTTTACATCCTTCTGGTCATACATACATAGCTCGACATGTTGTCTTTGATGGAAACTCCTATCCATTTGCTTCAGATTCTAACTTTCAGTTCTTAGATAAATCTCAGTCAAAGTCTGGTTCTTCACACTCATATATAATTACTCCCATACAAGTATTTCAATTGTCCACCTTACCTATCATATCAGATTTCTCAAATAACATCAGTGAATCTTTCTCTCAAGCATGCTCCAGTGGTAATTATCTTTCTCCAACAGTAAATCCAACACCAGCAATTAACTCAGATTCACAACCCTCAAACACAAATACTTGTAACCACTCTACAGCTATAATACTACCCTCTGTTCCTGAAACATCAACTAACCAATCCTCAGATGAACTTCCAGATAACCAAACTCATATCATCTCTCATCATAACCAGAACACCCTAACCTTATCACCTCAAAATCATCATCCTATGATTACTAGAGGAAAAGCAGGTATCTTTAAGCCAAAATTGTACACTGCAGTATTGTTACACAAAGAACCAGAAAGTGTTCAGGAGGCACTCAATGATGAAAAATGGTTTCAAGCCATGAAAGCTGAATATGATGCACTGCTGTCAAATGGTACTTGGACATTGGTACCAAAGACTGAAACTCACAAGCTTGTTGGCAATAAATGGGTGTTTAGAGTGAAGTCAAATACAGATGGGAGTGTTGCAAAGTATAAGGCAAGATTAGTTGCCAAGGGCTTTCAGCAAGTAGAGGGAGTAAACTATTTTGAGACTTTTAGTCCAGTTGTGAAATCAGCAACAATTAGAGTTGTGATAAGCTTAACTGTTATGAATCAATGGCAGATAAGACAAGTGGATGTGAATAATGCATTTTTGAATGGTGATCTAATAGAAGAAGTTTACATGAGCCAACCAGAAGGGTTCATTGATCCACAAAGGCCAAACTTTGTTTGCAAATTGCACAAGGCTCTTTATGGACTAAAGCAAGCTCCTAGAGCATGGTTTGATAAATTAAAGAGCTGGCTTCTGGAATGGGGATTCAAGAATTCTAAGGCTGATACATCTTTATTTCTGAGAATGAGCAAAGGTTCAATCATTATGCTCCTAATCTATGTAGATGATATTCTGATTACAGGGCCAAACTGTGTTGAGCTGGAAAATTTTATCAAGTTGTTTAGCACTGCATTTGCGTTGAAAGACTTAGGAAAACTGTCATACTTCCTTGGTATAGAAGTTTTGTATAATCAAGATAGTATATATCTATCTCAAAAGAATTATATCAGAGACTTGCTTACCAAGGTAGATATGATTGACTGCAAAAGCATTGACACACCAATGAGCAGTGGCAAAATTTCCATATTGCAGAAAAGTGCTGAAGGAGAAATGGGTTATTATATTGAGGATCCCTCACATTACAGGAGCATAGTAGAGGGTCTACAATATTTGGTTCTGACTAGACTAGAAATTGCCTACTCTGTTCACAAGTTAAGTCAATATGTATCTTCACCAACACTTCAGCACCTTATGGCATGCAAAAGAGTTTTGAGATATATGAAGGAAACACAAGACTATGGTCTGAAATTTGTCAAAGAAGGTGATCTAAAGCTTACAGCATTTACGGATGCTGATTGGGGAAGTGATTTAGATGATAGAAGATCTGTGGGTGCTTATTGTGTGTATTTGGGAAATAACTTGATTTCATGGTCTTCGAAGAAGCAGTTAGTGGTGACTAAATCATCCGCAGAAAGTGAATACAGAGCACTTGCATCAGTAGTCTAAAAAATAACATGGTTAAAATCACTATTTCTCGAGATTAATCTCTGCTGTGTGGAGAAACCAACAATATGGTGCGATAATGTAGGTGCCACAGAACTTGCTCACAACCCAGTGTTTCACTTAAGGACAAAACACATAGAGATTGATCTTCATTTCATCAGAGATAAAGTTCTCACTAGAGATGTGAAAATACTCTATGTTCCTAGTGCATAGCAAATTGCAGACATAATGACTAAGCCTCTAACTTCCTCTCAATTCAGTTATATGCGAACAAAACTTAATGTGCATCAATGCCCTTTAAGTTTGAGGGGGGCTGTGAAGAAAGCTCACTGTGCTGAATTGAAGAAGGAAAGAAAGCTGTCAGTCAAGATACATCAGCAACAGCAATGCCACGTCAACAGTACTGAGTCAGCCAATTCTGTTAAGCAGTGATGAAAGACCACGTGTGCAGTAGTTAGTTGAAATTAGTTAGTCGCTTGCTGATTTGGTTGTGTGATTAGTTTGTTACAATATGAATTAGTTAGCAATAGCTTTTACTGCACTTCTTTTGTATATACATATATATAGTCAGGAGTCATGCATTTTGTATATTGAATCAAATGAAATAGATCTGGAATATTTATAAACTTCTCTATTTTCTTAGCAACCAAACAGAAAATTTATCAGTTTTCAATCTCTATTACAATCACTAATAGGCCTACAACTATGGCTGCTGTTGATCAGCCGAATGATCAGGCCGCTGCTGCTACTGTTGCTATCCCAGATGAAATTGAATTGGACTTTCGTGGGGGGATATTAATAGAAGCTGTAGTACTGAAGGCTCTATAAATCTTGATTTGACCTTAGGTATTCCTTGAGAACTTGAAGGAGGTGAAGATGAAGAGATACATGGGCAGTCGATGGTCTTCATCTTTATTTTATCAGAACCTTTAATTTAGTAAACATTAAAAGTAAAATAATCTTTTTAGTGTCATCAATTTGTTGTTATTGAGCCAATTGAGTTATATGGAGCGCGTTGTTATCACCAATTGTTGTTGTTCTTTTATTGTTTAATTTAGCATGTTGTTTGTGTTGTTACTTTGATGTTCAATCATCGATCAGTGATTAAGTTTTTATGTTTACTGTTATAGCTTATTGTGAACTAACAGACATATATACAACAGGAGATGGCAATCAATAGATTGTTGTTCGCCCAACTAAGAATTTCAAATTTTTCTTTTAAATAAACCTTAATTTTACTATATTGACAATCACTTTTTAATTGTTTCACTTCTAGATTTTTTCAAACTTAATTAATCTTAACTTGCTCGAGTGGTTTTCAAGTAACTTTATTTAATTGGCCATCTGGATTCAAACTTCGGGAGGTAAGGTTCCAACAAATAAATTTAGGCTTGTCAACCCCTCACTTTTTTTTTTTTTTAAATGCCAACTTGTCAACTTTAAAAACTTAACTCATTTATGAACCGACACTTGGACATCTGGAATCACGATTCCTTCTTGTAAGTGCATGATGCTTTTGGTAAGAAAACAACAGGATCAGGCACTCCTCGTGCAACTGTTATGATCATAGAGTCTGGGAACAATACAGAGTCAAGTCTCGAGAGATTTTTTTTCACATGCTATTCGAAATCACGTTCTGTAGGATATTAACCATTCTTCATTGTAATTATATGTAATTAGAATATTTTTTTTTTCAAAAAAAGAAGCTTTGGCTATGGACAAATAATTGCTTTATCTCAGGAGGCTTAACCTAGTGGTTTAAGAAGTTCTTTTGTGTGGTCACTCGAGCTTGAATCAAGAGAAAGATGAGATTAAGAATCAATATAGGCTTTGTCCATCCACCATTTTTTTTTAAAGAGACAATTACTTTTGAATTTCTTTGTTGTAATCCCAAACTATCAAAGATGTAGAACCATGAGCTTAACTTATATTTAAAAGGTAGCATAATAACTATTTTGATACATTTCATAAATATGTGAGATTATTTTCTGAACACCCCCCTCACGTGTAGATCAATTTTTTTAATTTCCTTATCACATGAAAAAATAAGATAGGTCTGTACAAATTTGAGGCAACTTTCAATTCTTGATTTTTGACCAAATAAACCAATGTGTTGGGTTTAGATAAAGAATCTAACACAAACATGAAATTACTTTGACATGACTTATCGCCGAGCCTGGGCAGTTCACACTACTTACGAATTTAAAACAATTAAATATACAATACAAATAACCTCATATTAGGAATGATAGAAAGCCCAGGTCCAACCTATCCTACCTTGACTCAAATGCGATAGAGTCAGGCCCGGGCTTTAGAAGATTAGACTTCGATCGGGCTAAGGGCAAGCCTAGGTTTATACGAAAAAGAGTTTTGGCGAGTTAATTATTAATCTTAAGTAAGCGGAGCAAAACCTATATGGGGGCCCATTAAAGACCACATGGGACCCAAAATTAAATAATATAATTATATATTTTTTAATAAAAATTTATGGGTTCTATTGTAGGATACATAGTGAATTAAGGTAGTGCCCCTGTACCACAAAAATTTCTCTCAAGTCTAATTATTAGTATTAAATTTTTATTTTAAATGGAACAGCAAATTCTTTATCAAATTGAATTTTTTTTTATTTTCAATTGGTTTATATTTAAATGTAGTCTACGTGCCTTGATTTTCTTTAGGGTCAGTTTCTTTTAATTATTTAGGGTTCCGATCTTCAAAGATTGTCCTAATAATGAGTATAATTTATTGATATATTTCAACTTTAATCATTTTTTTGTTAGTTTCTTTTATTTGGTTTTTTTTATTTATATTTTTAACTAATTAATTTATTTTTATTGAATAGGGTAATAAATTAAAGATTGAGAATAAATTATGCTTAAAGGATCAAAATTAAAGAGAGTTGAAGGTTATTTAATAATCTACAGGCAAGGGGGTCCCGCCTAACCCCCACCCTTTGGTGGTTTATAAAAAAAAAAAAAGGTTATTTGTGTTCGTCGCCACAGGGATTTCGAATTAGAATTAAATTTATTGCACGAAATTACGTGGGAATATTATAGCGAAATTAAATGGCTTTGACTGGAAGTCTAAGTGGAGAGCACGTGAGCAAGACCAAATCAAAACAAATTTGAAAAGCCAATTCGTTTGGCGTCAGTTTGAAAAGGTCGGTGGCCGATTTTGGGCATTACAAAGGCAAAGGCTTTTGCCTTGTTAAGGACACACGGAGGCTGGAGACGAACGGAGACGCACAAGTTGGATGCAGGAGCTAGAAGATGGATTCTATGTAAACCTTCTTCAATGAAGATTTCCTTTAATGTTTATTGTTCGTGTTTTATATGTTCACTTAGATGTTATTAAAACTTTTTATTAATTATATCATGTATTATTAATATTTGACTAAACTTATACTTATATCTAGAAAATTATTTAGTGTCTTTCATTGAATTATTTACATCGAGTTCTTAGGAAATCTTTAACTTTTTATTATTACTTCCATGAGATATTTAGATGTCATACTATTAAGCAGAAAAATAACAAGATTAACTTTAATTGAAGTTAAATGTTATATTCATGATTAGATACAGATTGATTTCACATTGTCACTAAAATTAAAATTTAATTGGTAATTAGATAATTATTGAATTGAATTGCAGTGGATTATAAAACCCTGTCAACTTTAATATTTTGAATTCTCGTGTTAATTTACGCATTTTAATTTTACTTGCATCTTTAGTTTAAATTTCTTCAATCAAATTATTTGATTTTCAATAAGAGTATAATTATAATTAGCTTAGATTAAATTTGGTTTTCCTAAAAGTTGATAGTCCCTGTGGTTCGACCTAATATAACAGAATTGGCACCTCATCGTCAGGCTCAAAGGAGATTTGCCACCTTGGCTGCTAATACTATTATACAACAACGACAGATGAAGCAGCGCAGGCAAAATTTAGCTGCTTTTAATAATGGTAATATGATCATTAATCGGCCTGCAGCTAGGGCTGCTGTTGCTCAGCGGAATGATCAGGCCGCTGCTGCTGCTGGAGCTATCCCAGATGAAATTGAATTGGACTTTCGTGATGGGGAGATTAATAGAAACAGTAGTACTGATGGCTTTATCAATCTTGATTTGACCTTAGGTACTCCTTGAGAACTTGAAGGACTTTGAAGATGCAGGGATGCATGCGCAGTCGCAGTCTATGTTCTTCATCTTTATTTTGTCAGAACTTTTAAATTAGTTAAAATTAAATGAAAAATAAGTTGTTGTTGTGTCAATTGAGTTATATGGAGCAATTTGTTATCATTAATTGTTGCTGTGTTTTCTTGCATGTCGCTAGTATTGTTACTTTGATGTTCAATCTTCGACCAGTGATTTAAGTTTTTATATATGTTTATGAATCCTCGTTAATTAACAGCCATCTATACAACAGGAGATGGCAATCAATAGATTGTTCTTCGCCCAACTATGAATTTCAAAATTTTCTTTAAAATAAAGCTTAACTTGACTATATTGATAATTATTTTTAAATTTTTTAACTTTTAGATTTTTTTCGAACTTAATCAATCTCAACTTTGTTCAATAGTTTTGAAGCAGATTTATTTAGTTTACCATCCTAATTTGAATATTAAGAGAGGTAAAGTACCAACAAATAAATTTACGCTTGTCCACCCCATTACTTAAAAAAAAAAAAATCCAACTTGTTAGCATTAAAAGCTTAACTCATAGTTAATAAAAACCGTTCTTCATAGTAATTATATGAAGGTAGAATTATTATTATTATTATTTTAAAAGCTTTGGTTGTAGATAAATAATCACTTTTTGTCTCTAAAGTTTTGGCAAAGTGGTTTTAGAATTTTTTTTTCTATAAAATCAATATGAACTATGTCCATCCTCTATCTTCTTTTTTTTTTTTTTTTAAAGAAACAATTACTTTTATAGTTCTTTATTTTAATCTCAAACTGTCAAGGACGTAGAATCATGAGCTTGACTTATATTTAAAAGCTAGCACAATTACAATTTTGATACTTTCAATAGATACGTGAGATTATCTTTTTTACACTCCCGTCACATGTAAACTAGTTTCTTTAATTTCTTTGTCACATGAAAAGATAATATACATCTTACTTGTGTGTATAAATTTGAGGCAATTGTCAACTCTTGACTTTTTACCCAATAAACTAAGTGGTTGAGTTCAGATAAATAAAATCTAACAAAACATAAAATTACTTTGACACGATTGATTGGCAAGCCTGAGCAATCCACACTGCTTACGCATTTTAAAATGATTAAATATTATAATACAAATAGCCTAATATTATGGATGATAGAAAAGCCTAGGCTCAACCTACACCTTAGTTAAGTTTGATTACGAGAGAGTTAGACTAGACCTGGCCTTTAAAAGATTATACTTGGATTGGGCCGAGGCTAGGCTGATCGGGCCGAGGCCAGGATTAGGCTTACATGAAAAAGAGTTTGAGCCCATTTATCAATTTTAAGTGAGTGAAGAAAAACTTATCTGGACTGAAGTAATGTACTCCCCCATTAAAGATCTACAATTTGGTTGATCTGTTGTGAGACCCATAAATTAAATAATATAACTTTATATATTTTTAAATAAAAACTTATGGATCTTAATGTGGAACCTATTAGGCCTGTCATTGCTGAGGTGATACACCTATCCTACATAAGTTTCTCTCATGTGAGTATGGCCTAATTATTAATTTTAAAATTTTATTTTAAATGAAACGACAAAGTTCTTTATCGAGTTAAATATTTTTTCTATTCTCATTCGGTTTATATCTAGACATAGTCAGCATGCCTTGATTTTTCTTTAGGGTCTGTCTCTTTTATTATCGAGAGGTTTCGATCTTTAAAGGTTACCCTAGTGATGGGTATAATTTATTGATATATTTTACCCTTAATCGTTTATTTGTTAGTTTCTTTTATTTATATTTTTAATTTAGTTATTTATTTTTATTCAACAGGATAAAAAGCAAAGGCTTTTGCCTTGTTTGGGACACATGCAGACTGGAGCCAAATCGAGACGTAGAATTTGGAGGCAGTAGCAGGAAGGTGGATTTGACGTCTTTTTTATTTTCTTATACTAGAGTTAAGAATGAAACATTATTTAATGGAATAAATTATTTTTATATTTACTTAATTTTATTCAATGAAATAAATTATTTTTATTTAATTATTTTTTTTAACATACGTATATTAATACTATGGTTATTGTTTCACATGTTTAGTTGCATCTTATTAAATCTTTTCACCAATTTTATCATGTACTATCACTATTTGACTAAACCTATGCTTAGGTTTATAAAATTTATGTGATTATCTTTTATTCATGTCTTTTATTAAATTGTCTACACAGAGCATTTAAAAAATATTTGACACTTTATTATTCAATATTATTTATATGAGATGCTTGGATATCACACTATTAAGTAAAAAAAGAACTTGCACAAGATTAATTTTAATTGAACTTAATTGTTATATCCATTGATATATATAGATTGATTTCGAATTGTCATTTTAAAATTAGGAATTAATTGTTCATTAGATAATTGTAAAGTTGAACTGTGGTGGACTCTAAAATCCTGTCAGCTTCAATCTCTTGAATTCTCGTGTTAATTTAATATCTTGAATTTGCGTGTTAATTTACTCGTTTTAATTTTACTTACTCGTTTTAATTTTACTTGCATCTTTAGTTTAAATATCTTTAAACAAAATATTTTCTTTTTAATTATTGTAGAGTTATAATCATGTGTGGACCAAACTAAAACTTAGCAGGGGCTTTAGCCCTTTGCGACATTATTTCTCCGTATAAATATACCTCAGGCTCCTTCTAGAAAGGACAATAAAAAGAAATTGGCCACATTCAAGTTCAACAAAAATATTTATATTTTAGTGTTAAGAGTTATACTTTATGATTTTGGAGACCTTGGTTTATATTTTTAAAGATATTTATGCATAGTCAAATTTTTTGAATGAAGCCCCATATTTCCTTTGATTTATTATTATAATTTTTAAAATTAAAAAGAAAAGAATAAATTTGAGTTAATCGAACAATAAAAAAAATTAAGTTCTCCCAAATAGAATTAACCCCTGTCAAACTGGTTGGGTCTACCACTGGACCTATAATTAGCTTAGATTATATTTAACTTTCTTAAAAATTGACAATCCCTAATAAATTCGACCTCGTTATTCTTAGTTTATACTCCAGTAGACTTATACGATTGCGAGTACATTTAAATTTGAACACCTAGACGTCAGTTTTTCAATGTTTGGCTGACTACGCTAAGGCCAAGCTTGCTAGTTGGAAGGGTAAAATCTTGTCAATGGCTGGGAGGGTGCAGTTGATTCGTTCTGTTTTTCAAGCTATTCTTCTTCCCAGTTTAAATTTTATTTATGGCCATCTTCTCTTATTAAAGATCGTCGTGGTTGTGCCCAAAAGTTTATTTTAGCGGGCGATTATCAGCCGAGGAAATTGGTTTTTATCTCTTGAAATTAATTTTGTTCTCCTGTGGCTGAAGGTAGTTTGGGTCTGTGAAGGCTGGATATTTTGAATAAGGCTTGCTTTCTTAAGTCACTATGAGAGCTTCGGAATAAGCTTATTTTGAGCTCCACTGATTCTTGCTCGTTATGATCTTTATGATTCCCGAAAGCGTTTATGTTCTTCTCTATGGGCTAGATTGCATTTGTTGAAATAATGTTGATCTCGAGATTGTTTCCTTTAATCCTTAAGAACAATGAATCGGAATTGAACTAATAACAGTACTATGCTCAAGATAAGGTTCCCAAAGTAAGTAAGAAAATGGTGCAAAAAACAGCAGAAGAAAAACAGAGGAGAATCTTGCAAAAGGGGATAACGTGGTTCGGTACCAAGGTACCTACATCCACGGCTGAAAAAAAGCCTTCAAGGGCTTGAAGCTTTATTGCTTAAAATGACAAACAAGATACTAATGATTACAGAGAACTCATCCCCCTCACTCAGAGATTGTAATCTTTCTCAAGAAACACTACACTCATGCACATATACCCCATACACATAGCTGGAGTAATAAGCTGCTTTTATAAGTTGTTTCCCGCCACTTGCTGGAATCTTCCTGTAACTAATACAATAACCAATTGGTCCCACACATGCCAGCTCAGCAGCCACTTCAGCAATGATGAACAGAATATAACTAACTTCACAAATCTCCACCTTAGTTGTATTCTGTTTGAGCTTCACCCAGCCAAGGCTTCAGCAACTACCTTGCTTGTTTCACAAGCTAACAACTGCAATCAAGTTTAGTGCAGTACTGAACTTGTTTGAAGGTAGAGGTTTGGTTAACATGTCAGCGGGATTATCTTCAGATGGAACTTTATTCACACTTATAACCCCATTGCTGATCTCATCTCTTATGTAATGCATCCTTATGTCAATATGTTTAGTTCTTTCATGGTACTTTGGATTTTTACTTAACTGTATTGCACTGGAGCTGTCACAACTGATGGTGACTGACTCTTGTACAATACCTAATTCAGAGACCATTCCTTTCAGCCACACGGCTTCCTTGACTGCCTCAGCAAGAGCAATATATTCGGCTTCTGTAGTTGACAGAGCTACAACTGACTGTAGAGAAGCTTTCCAGCTTACTGCTCCTCCACACAATGTAAACACATATCCTGTGATAGATCTTCTCTTATCTAAGTCTCCTGCAAAATCTGAGTCTACAAATCCAGTCACCTCTGTCATAGCTCCATCCACTCTCCCATACAAGATTCCATATCCTGTAGTTCCTTGCATATACCTCAGGACCCATTTTACAGCATCCCAATGTTGTTTACCTGGGTTTCCCATAAACCTGCTCACAACTCCTATGCTGTATGCTAAGTCAGGTCTTGAACAAATCATTGCATACATAATGCTTCCAACTGAACTGGAATAGGGAATCTTCTTCATATACTCAATATCTGACTCTGACTCTGGTTCTTGTGCCTTAGACAGTTTGAAATGAGCTGCTAGTGGAGTTGATACTGTTTTTGAGCCAGTCATACCAAATTTAGTCAAAACTTTCTTGATATATTCTGTTTGAGAAAGGAACAGAGTCTTCATTTGTCTATTCCTCATAATCTGCATGCCCAGGATCCTTCTTGCTGCCCCCATGTCTTTCATCTCAAATACAGACCTTAGTTGCTTCTTGAGTTCTTCTATTTCTCCTTTATGTTTACATGCTATGAGCATATCATCAACATAGAGAAGTAAATAGATTCTATCACCTCCAGCAATGGTTCTAAAGTACACACAGTTATCATAATGACTTCTGCTATATCCATGCTCAAGCATGAACTTGTCAAACCTAATATACCATTGTCTAGGTGATTGTTTCAGTCCATATAAGCTCCTCTTCAGTAGACAGACCATATCTTCACTACCTTCTTCAATAAATCCATCTGGTTGAGACATGAAGATCTCTTCATCTAGGTTCCCATGCAGAAAGGCTGTCTTCACATCCATTTGGTCCAATTCAAGGTCATAAAATGCTGCCATGGCAAGCAGTACCCTGATTGAACTGTGTTTAACCACAGGAGAGAAGACCTCACTAAAATCAATGCCTTCCCTTTGTGTAAACCCTTTGGCCACAAGTTTAGCCTTGTATCTCAGGGTTTCAGCACCTGGAACACCCTCCTTGAGTTTATAGACCCATTTACAACCTACTAACTTCTTATTTGTGGGTCTCTTCACTAGGATCCATGTATAGTTTTTCTTGAGGGAGTCTATTTCCTCTTTCATGGCTTTAATCCAACAGTGTTTATGTTCACTGTTGATGGCCTCTTCATAACTAATTGGTTCATGGCCATTCACTTCACTGGCTACTGTGAGAGCATATGAGATAAGGTCTGCAATGCCATATCTCTTTGGCAATTTTGTGATTCTTCTTTCTCTGTCTCTTGCTAGCTGATAGGTCTTTAGTTCTGATGATTTAGGGATTATCTGACAATCAGTTCCTCTGCTCCTTTCACCTGTGTTAGGCTCCACCTTTAGCTTATTTTCACTGTTCTCTACAGAACTGGAAGTAGTGATGACAGTTTCCACTGTGTCTTGCAGCATTTGTTCTTCATGAAAAATAACATCTCTGCTAATCAAAGTCCTTGATGGTTTTCCATCTATGCTCCAAATCTTGTACCCTTTGATGCCCTCTGGATATCCTATAAAGTACCCTTTGATTGCTCTGGGATCTAACTTACCTTGTCTTATGTGTGCATATGCAGGACAGTCGAAAATCCTTAGGTTACTCAAGTCAGGTGGCTTCCCAGACCATGCCTCAAAAGGAGTCTTAAAGTGTAGGGCTGAGGAAAGGCTCCTGTTGATTAAGTATGCTGCAGTAGTTACTGCTTCAGCCCAGAAGTGTTTGGATAGGTTGGCATTGAACAACATACATCTGACTCTCTCTATTAGCGTTCTGTTCATCCTTTCAGCAAGTCCATTTTGCTGTGGTGTGTGTCTAACAGTTCTGTGCCTCACGATGCCATGTTGTTTACAGAAGCTATCAAATTCACTGCAACAGAACTCAAGTCCATTGTCTGTTCTTAGCCGTTTCACCCTTTTTCCAGTCTGATTTTCTACCAGTGCACACCACTGCTTGAATCTTTCCAAAACTTCATTCTTAAGCTTCAACACATACACCCATACTTTCCTGGAAAAGTCATCAATAAATGTAACAAAATACCTAGCTCCACCATGAGATGGAACTTGTGATGGCCCCCAAAGGTCTGAGTGAATGTAATCAAGTGTTTGCTTAGTTTCATGTTTTCCAGGGGTAAACTTTTGCTTGGTGGCTTTCCTGAACACACACTTCTCACAGAATTCAAGTGATGAGATGTGATCACTTCCAAACAATCTTTGTTTACTCAATTCCTTTAGTCTATTTTCACTTATGTGTGTTAATCTCATGTGCCAAAGTTTGGTTTTGTCATTACTAACATTAGTATTTAAACCTGTCTTTAACTTTGGACCTACTAGAACATACAGCCCATTCCTTCTGACTCCTTTCATAACGACAGTACCCTTGTTCTTGATATCTATCTGACCCTTTTCTGCCTGAATGCTGCAGCCTAAGTGATCCATCACTCCTAAGGAAATAAGGTTCCTTTTTAGGTCTGGTACATATCTAACTTGTTCAAGGTCCCATACACTTCCATCAAACATTTCTATGCTAATGGTTCATATTCCCTTAACTTTACATGCAAGATTGTTTCCTAACAGAACCTTTCCTCCATCTATAGATTCAAAGGTCTTAAAATAGTCTCTATTTGGGCACATATGGAAAGAACATCCAGAGTCTAGTATCCACTCACCAGTTGGATGTTTTTCTGCAGCAATGAGGACATCAGCATCTTCAGAATCTTCTTCACCTTCTGATGCAATTGCTACCTTCCCAGTTGACTCCTTCTGAAACCTTTCAAGCTTCTTCTTTTCGAAACAATCTTTGATGTAGTGTCCTTCTTTGTGACAGAAGTAACATTTCCTTTTCTTTTTCTTCTGATCAGTTTTATCTTTCTGATTGTTCTTCTTCTCTTTCTTGGACCTTTTATCTGATTGTGCCTTAGCATACAATCCTTCCCCAAGGCTCTGTTCTTTCCCTTCAGTTCTTTTCTTCAGATCCTTTGACTCCAGTGCATTCTTCACATCTTTAAGTGTGAGTGACTGTCTCCCATAAAGCAATGTGTCTATAAAGTGTTCGTATGAGTCTGGAAGTGAGCTCAGCAAAATCAGTGCTCTGTCTTCATCTTCAAGGACAATATTCACATTTTCAAGATCAAGAATCAGCCTGTTGAATTCATCCAGATGATCTTTCAAAACTGTTCCTTCCTTCATTGAAAATGTATAAAGTTTCCTCTTCATATACAATCTTTTAGCCAAAGATTTCTTCAAGAAGAGTTCTTATAATCTTGCCCATAATCCAGATGCTGATTTTTCTTTTGCAACCTCCCTAAGAACTTCATCAGATAAATGTAAGATGATTGCACTGTGGGCTTTGTTATTGATTGCCTTGAAGTCACCTGCAGAGCTTGACGTTCCCTCTTCTTTCTTGGCCCTTGAACCTTCATCATCTTCATCAAGAGCACCATCGAGCCCCTGCTGTATGAGAATTGCTCTCATTTTGAGACTCCATAGATAGAAGTCATTTTCACTATTAAATTTCTCAAGATCAAATCTTGTACTAGCCATTAACAATCAAGAATCCCAAAAGGTTGGCTCTGATACCAGTTTGTTGAAATAATGTTGATCTCGAGATTATTTCCTTTAATCCTTAAGAACAATGAATCGGAATTGAACTAATAACAGTACTATGCTCAAGATAAGGTTCCCAAAGTAAGTAAGAAAATGGTGCAAAAAACAGCAGAAGAAAAACAGAGGAAAATCTTACAAAAGGGGATAACGTGGTTCGGTACCAAGGTACCTACATCCACGGCTGAAAAAAAGCCTTCAAGGGCTTGAAGCTTTATTGCTTAAAATGACAAACAAGATACTAATGATTACAGAGAACTCATCCCCCTCACTCAGAGATTGTAATCTTTCTCAAGAAACACTACACTCATGCACATATACCCCATACACATAGCTGGAGTAATAAGCTGCTTTTATAAGTTGTTTCCCGCCACTTGCTGGAATCTTCCTGTAACTAATACAATAACCAACTGGTCCCACACATGCCAGCTCAGCAGCCACTTCAGCAATGATGAACAGAATATAACTAACTTCACAGCATTCTATTATTTCTGCGTGCAGTCATAGTTTGCAGATGGCTAGTGGGGGATGGTTCTAAGATCAACTTTGGCATTACACTTGCCTCTCTCAGCCTATTCTTTCGCATGAGGATTTTGCTGCTTAAAGTGGCTAACGACGTCTGGAATTTGCCATCTGATTTCTTTTCTTCTTTTCCATCTCTTAAGCCATCTATTGATGAGATTACTCCTCCTAAGGTAATGTTGCGGATCGGTTGATTTGGAAGGCTTCGGGAGATTGTTTGCTTAGGCTCCATTACTGTTATGATATTTTCTTCCGAAACACGGTACCCGTGACTGGAACCTTCAGGTTTGGATCGAAGTCCTTTATCCCGACTAAAATTTCTATGTTGGTTAGGCGTGTTCTTT
Source organism: Murraya paniculata (assembly GCA_030449075.1). NCBI lineage: Eukaryota > Viridiplantae > Streptophyta > Magnoliopsida > Sapindales > Rutaceae > Murraya > Murraya paniculata. Next base: position 830,046 of record JAEVFN010000040.1, read on the forward strand.
TATATCAGTTGCCAACTGATGAGGTGTTAAGACAGAGTGGTCTTACTATTGTTTCTGCTTGCATTCTTTGTCCTTTTAATTGTTGTGAGACTATAGTTCATTTATTCACAAGCTGTCCGTTTGCCAATGCCAATTTTCGTCTACAATTCTCGGGTTATGCCACGGTGGGAGATCTTTGGGATTTGTAAAGGTTTATTTGGTTTGCAAGAAACTGAGAGAAAAATTGAATGAAGAAAAGATTTTAATTCCTTTCTTAACCACTTATGAATGTATACAGAGGCTGGTATTTCTGGAACATCAATGTAACGAACTCAACAAATATACAATCAATAACAATTTGACGGCTGTACAATTCCTAACAAACTAATACCATGCTGGCTTACACACGCGTGAATGATAACTAACTTGCTGAGCATTTGCTGAGCTCTTCGACGTCAGCAGTTGTACCTGAAGCAACTTGAGTAGCCTTGAACTTATTGGAGTCTTTTGGAACCTTCTAGAATATTCTTAACATCCCCCCTCAAGCGCAACATTGGGAAGAATGTTGAGCTTGGAACGAAGATAGTAAAAAGGCCGAGATGAGAGAGCCTTAGTCAAGATGTCAGCAGTTTGATCAACGCTTGGAACATATTGGACTTGAAGATTGTAGTTAGCTAGTTTCTCCCGTAAGAAATGCACATTTAATTCAATGTGCCTAGTGCGAGAATTGGCACACCAAATTGAAGTAGGAATAGAGACAACATTAATTTCAGCAAGCAATGATATCATCCACAACACCTCTAATGCAGCCATAGTAAGTGCTTGATATTCTGACTCAGTGCTGGATCTGGAAACTACAACCTATTTCTTGGAGCACCATGAAACCAAATTAGGACCTAAGTAAACACAATAACCAGCAATTGATTTCCTGTCATCTCTGTCAGCCCAGTTTGCATAAGAGAAGCATTCGAGATGAATAGAACCAAAGGAATAAAACTAAAGACCAAGATTAATAGTGCCTTTTAAGTATGTTAGCACTCTTTTGCAGGCTTACCAATAGAGGTCGGTGCACAAAGAAACTGACTAAGGTTGTTAGGTAATATATTGGAGAGCACCAATTGTGCTTCTGTATAAGGTAGATCTAAAAGAGAAAGACCAGTATCTTTTGTGAAATGAACCTCTGAAGCCATGGGAGTAGAACAAGGGGTGCTATCCTGCATATTGACCTTAGCCAGCACATCAGCAATGTACTTTGACTGTGACAGAAGTAACACCTGCTGAATTTTTAGTAACATGAGTTCCTAAAAAGTAATTAAGCTCCCCAAGGTCTTTTAAAGCAAATATTGACTACAAATTAGAGATAACCTAAGCAACCAAAAGAAGAGTTGAGCTTGAAACAACTATATTATCAACATACCAGACGAAGAAAATTTTGACCATAAACTCTCTTAAAGAATAGAGAAGTGTCTGATTTTGAGTTAATGAAACCCCACTACTACGTTAAAGCCATTTCAGTCCATCAAACTAGGCCCTACGTGCTTGCTTGAGTACATACAATGCTTTGTGAAGTCTACAGACATGGTTGAGTTTGGTTGAATTAACAAAACCCTCTAGTTGTTGCATATATATTGCTTTTGTTAAATAACCATTAAGAAAAACACTATTAATATCAATATGCTTTAAAACCCATTTATTCATCACTGCCATGCTTAATATTACTATGTAGTTGAAGGCTTCAATACTGGACTGAAGGTTTCAGTATAATCAATACCTTGAACTTGAAAGAAGCCTTTAATTACAAGTCTGACCTATATCTGCACACACTACCATCAGGGTTGTATTTTATTTTGAAAACCCACTTGTTACCAAGAATCGTGATAGAATGAGAAGGGTTAACCAATTCCCAAGTTTGGTTATTTAGCATTGTTTGATACTCTTCACTCATAGCTTGGTGCCATTTTGGATCAGCAAGAGCTGTTGACACAGAGGTTGGTTATGTTTTTAGTGACTGATAGTGGAGAAGATAAGCTTTTGGTTTAAAAATATCTTTTTTGGACCTGGTAATCATAGGATGGCTAGTGTGTACAAGTTGTGATGGAGATAGATGATGTAGTTCATGAGATGAGGATGAATCCAATGAGGTTGAAGATGATGGTGAATGTAAATGAATAAAAGGAACTGGATGTATAGTATAAGAATTGTTTGTTGCTGCTTGTTGAGATTGAGATAGAGGAATACCAAGTTGTAGCATAGTCTGAGGAAAGAATGAAGTAGAGGATGAAACTTGACTAGACTCAGTAGGAATACATGTATAAGACACTGAAGAAAAATCAACTCCAGATTGAAATGGAAAGGATGACTTATAAAAAACAACATGATTGCTAATGTAGAGCTTTTCAGAGGAATGTAAACATTGATAACCTTATGCAGTGAACTGTATCCTAAAAATATACATCAGCTTGTTCTGTAATTGAGCTTGTGATGATTATAGGGTCGAAGATAAGGATAACAAGCACAGCTAAAGATCCTAAGATGAGAGTAATCAAGTTTTTTTTTATGAAACAACAGCTCAAAAGGTGATTTATTATTGAGAACAATTGTTAGAAGTTTGTTAATGAGGTATGTTACAGTGTGAAAGGCATTCCACCAAAATTTTAGAGGGATATTTGCTTGAGCAAGAAGAGTAAAGCTTGTTCCTACAATAAGTCTATGTTTTCTTTCAATCTTCCTATTTTGATGATGAATGTATGGGTAAGGGTGTCTAAACTGAATGCTTAGTAAATGATCTAAACTCTCCCCCCAATTAGTTTATAAACACTTGATCTTTCTAGACAAACTGTTTTCAATCATTATCTTGAATTCTTTAAATGTTTGTGGGGCTTTGGATTTTGCAAAGACTAGAAAGATCTAGGTGAACCTAATAAAATCATCTAGAATGGTGAGATAATATTAGTAACCCTGAGATGACAAAACAGGAGTCGCTCCCCAAAGATCTGCATGTATTATTTCTAAGGGTTGTGTTGCTGTTTCAATCGAAGGAAAGAGTTGCATATAACTCTTACCAAATTGACATGCACTATAAAAATCAGGTGTGATATGTTTATTTAGGTTAAATCTATCATCAAGATTTTTCATAACTTGTTTTAAAGCATGAATTGTTGGATGTCCCAATCATTTATGCATGACATTGCAGTTAACAGATTTGAAAGAATGAGCAAATAAGGCCTATTTGGTATCTTTATTTAATTGAAATGAGTTTATAGCAAAAGGATGCATTGCATTTGCTGCACTATATTGTGAAAACATAAACAAAGAATTAAACTTGGAGTTGATAGCAGACACGAATTTAGAAGACAACAATACATGAGACTTGTTTGAATGACAGAGTGTGGTTAAACCTTTAACTTGATAAAGTCCATCTCTAGTAATCCCTTTGAGCAATGTGATCCTTATATTCTTGTCCTTGACAAAGTAAATAGACTTATGAAATTCAATCATTGCATTGTTGTTAGTCAATAATCTGGAAACTCTAAGTGGACTCTTGGTTATATCAGGCACATATAAAATATTGGTGAGGTAGATATTTTGAGTTGCGAGAGTATTCAAGATTGTTAAACCAACATGCTAAATTAACAAACCGAGTCCATTTCCTACATGCAACTTCTCAACACCAGTATAAGTTGAACAATATAAGAAAATACTTGCATTTTGAATAACACGATTGGTTACTCTAGAATCGATATACCAAGCATAATCAACAACAACATTTTAGTAAGCTAAAGGAACACCAATATTTTGGCCAGGATTATTACGTGCATTTCCTAAAGAAATATTTCTAGAACTAGATCCAGCATTTCCAACATACATGGCAGCAAATGTATATCCATTGTAGAAACCAGAAGCACCATAAGGATACACAAAGCTTTCTAGCATTGGTGGCTGATAGCTTAGTGATGGCTAATAAGCAACATATCCTTGAAAATTTCCACCTCTAGGAAAATTTCCACTGAATCCTTTACATGCATGATAACTTTATAAAATGAGATTTATTTTGACATTTTTAAACTTAAACTAATATTACTTAGAGAGTAAATGATGTATTTTTGTTGTATTTTAGTTATATTTTGCATAAGCATATATTTTTAAGTTTAATTTTGATAACTTAATCATGTTTTAGATCATTTGGTGCTCTGTTTATGGGTAATTATAGGTGACTAAGAAAGTCAAATTTTATGGATGAAAAGTCGCTAAAACAAACTTGTAGAGGTAGCCAACGAATTTGGCTACAAAGGAATTAAAACAAGTCTAGAACAATGATTGTGTGTTTACTTAATGTGAATGAGAATGAGAATCAATGAATGAGAATAAATGATGTATTTACTTGCTTAAATGAGAGTTGGAATGTGAATCAAAGTGGTGGGTTCCACCCAAATTTGGGAATGATTACTAGAGTTCCCATTCCCAAGGGGGGAGGTGCGAATGAGAACTCCATTACCTAAAGTAACCATTTTAACCCCACCTAAATTGTGAAATTTCTATTTTATATATATTATTTATTTATTTATATTATATTATACTATATTATTATTATTATTATTATTATTATTATAAAAATAATAATAAATAATGAAAATAATCAACTAAGGTCAATTTAGTAACTTTAGCAATCCATTCGGATTACAAGATAAAGTAAATACATCAATGACAATACAGTTCATTCCGAATCTGATTCCCACAGTAAAAGTAAACAATTTATTTTGATTCCTATTCCCCATTCTGATTCCAGCTCATTCCGATTCCTCTCCATTCTGATTCCAACACATTCTGATTATTGATTAGTAGACGCACTATAAAGATGCTGTAGACGATGCTTTAGCAACCCTGCAGCAATGGTACACGAGATTTCGAACATATTAACTAAAAAATTGCGATATAAGGTTTCCAAAAATGGAAGACACGAAGCTGTACGCTTTTGGTTGTCCTAATTTTGAGTTATAAAAATGTGCACACATGAAAAGAAAAAGGGGGAGCCGTCATAAAAGAAAATAACAGAGAAAAGAAAAAAAAAGAAAATAGAGAAAAAGAGAGATGTGAGGACTGCAGTAAAGGATTCAACGAAAAAAAAAGGAGAGATCGCAAGATCAAGCGGAATTCAATCCCTCATCTTTATCTTCTTATTTTCTTTTATTTGAGAATGTATTTGATGGCTAAAACAATTCATGTTACTGTTTTATTACAAATCATGAACTAACTTTATTGTGGTTGAGTCTAAACAAGCTTAATAGTTATTTGACTGATATTTTGCGTGTTGCTCTATATTTGTTGTAGTATTTTGTCTTGATTTTACTTATTACAATTCCCTATTTTGGCTGACCACCCATTTAGTGGATATTAGTTAAGAAGGAGCCTCAAAAAGATTAATTTAGTGGAACGAATTAAGACAATATATGGTTTTATATTAGGTTTTCCAAGTTGAGTTAGTCTTGATTTGAATAAGGACATGTTTAATCTAAAATTAGTGAAGAATTAGATATAGGAATTCACCTTGTAGGCAATTGGAATCTAGAATGATTAATGTTATATCTAATGTTAGCGTAGCAACTTGTCATTGTTAGGTTGCATTTAGATATAAGATATCCAACATGCGACAGCTGAGGATGCATGAGAGATTCTGCCCAGTACTGTATATATGTTGTAGCAACAGAATTATAATTGGAAAAAACAGTCAATACCATTAAGTGAGTTTAGTCACTCAACTACTCATTTCCTATTAAGTACATCTCTTAGTTTGATTTGAGAAATCGCCTTATTGCATTTTGTCTTTTATATTTTTCTTATTACATTCATTACTTTATTTTAATTTAGACTGAAATTGCACAATTAAGATTGCTGGAGCAAGTCCGATAATATGAATCCCTATGGAGACGGTCTAAATACTCATCAATATATTAATTGTTGTGTACACTTGCACATTGACACATATAGCAGTAAGTAGGAGAACAACATTGCACCTCGTCTTCCCTAATTTCCTCCAAAGAATTGGCCAACTAATCCTGAATCCTCCTGTATTACCTCGTCCTTGTCTTGGAACCATAGTATGATTAAATCTGTTTTTGCATTTGTAAACTCCATAACCAGGTATAGAACAAATCTGGCATATATAACATTCTTATCTCCATAAAAAAAAAAACTATCAGATCCTTCATTACCAGTCATATTGTTTCCAGTATTAGCCTTATTATAGCTCTGTCCTTTCTGTGCAAAGTTTGCACTCATATCGTGCATTACTTCAAATTGTGCCTTTCTTTTACTCATTTCAAGTTTTATTTCATGACTCAACAGCATTGAAAATAACTCCTCAACAGTAATCTCATCTTTCTCGAGTCTAGTTAACACATTTATGACTAGTGACTCATAAGAATCATCAAATCCAGCAAGAACATGCATGATAAAATTCATTCGATGAGAGTGCATTACCTCCAATTGCTAAGCTGTCAGAGATCTTCTTCATCTTGTTAAAGTAACCACTAATAGAGAGTGATCCTTTCTTAGTGGTTTGTATTTGCATCAACAGAGTTATGTAACGTGCCTTAGATTGAGACATAAAGATCTCAGCAAGTCTCTTCCACAGTTCTTGTACAACTTATCACAATTATCAGCGCATTGTCCGCCATTGAAGAGAACATCCAGCTCTGAAGCAGCTTATCTGTCTTTTTCCATGCAATATACTGTCCACCATTCAAGGGAACATCCAGCTCTGAAGCAGCTGATCTGTCTTTTTCCATGCAATATACTCTGAATTTTCTGTTTGCCTTAAAGGAATGATCTCAGATCTGTTGGATTCTTCATCTGATTCAATCAAAAACTAAGCAGGGCAAGGTTTATCACCATTGATGAAACCTTCAAGGCCGTTTCCAGTTATAAATGCAAGAACCTGTGTTTTCCACACAAGGTAATTGGTTCGATCTAGCTTCACAGGTTGTATGAAGCTGAAGAAGATGATGCTGTAATGTTTGTATTTGCCATGACTAAATGGCTCTCATACCATGTAAAGGTTTATAATAAAGTGTATGGTTTGCAAGAAACTGAGAGAAAATATTGAATGAAGAAGAAAAGATTTTAATTCAATTCTTAACCACTTGTGAATGTATACAGCGGCTGGTATTTATACAACATCAATGTAACAAACTCATCAAATATACAACCAATAACAATTTGACAACTGTACAATTCATAACAAACTAATGCCATGCTGGCTTACACACACACACGTGAATGATAAGTAACTTCCTGAGCATCAGCTGAGCTCTTCAACATCAGCAGCTGTACCTGAAGCAACTTGAGCAACCTTGAACTTACTGGAGTTTTCTGGAACCTTCTACAATATGCCTAGCAGGATTGCATTTGGTATGTAAATTTCGGTCCTCAGTTGCTGAACTTCTGGATTGTCACCTCTTTTTATGTTAGTTTATTTTAGTTTATATGAAGGATTAGGAACATTCTCCTTTTTGAAGCTAGGGTTACTTCCATTTCTCAGGCTAAGTCTGATTGCTTTGCATCTTTGCGTTGTTTTGCCGGCATTGTTCCTGGTTATGTGAGAAATGTGTTGACAGGGACATTATGAAGTCTTTGAGCTTTGAGCCTAGATTTCTCTGTATGCCCTGTGCCTAAATTTTTTATTTTGAACTGGCATTCTCCCATGCTTGGATGAGATGATCTTTCTAAATGCAGCTATTGCCACGAAATCTATTCTGTAAATTTTTTGTGAAGTCTAACTGACAATAGATATAAACATTCATTTCCTTTGCATGTTGACTTGATATCTTCAATTCCCTGTTGAACAACATCTTAATTTCCTGAAAATCTAAGTTAATTCACAACCCAAAAAAAAAAAAAAAAAAACTCAACACAATCTTTTGCCATGCACAGGGTTGCCATGAACTCATAAGCTAAGTTATAAGTAAGAATTACGCCTATAGACTAATCGTCATATAGAACACTGCTCACACTTAAACAACATAATATCATACATTATCCTCATGTGGATTATTATCTTTTCATGTGAATTGATAACTTCTAGAGTTTCTTGAATTAAAATAAATCCAAATCTCTTTTTATTTTTTTACATCCCTAGAGTATTATTTGGAATTGATTGTTTTGGATTCAAAAACTTAATGAATGTTGCGATAACTTATTCATTGAGTTACAAATAATTTTCCAGCTATGATGTATGTATAAGTGCAGCTATTGTCGTGAAAATCTTCTAAATTTTTCATAAAGACTAACTGATAATAGATATATAAACAATCAATCCTTTTGCATGTCGACTATATTTTCAAATGTCTGTAAAAATGACCTCGGACCAAGGTCTAGATATAGTTGTAAGGACTAAGGAGTGGCCTCCAGACTCACTGAGTTTATAACCACCATTTTTGTTTATACCCACCATTTCCATAATCATGTCTGGTAATGGATACCAAAATGATTTCAGCCTTGCTGCAAACCCAGTTCAGGAGTATTGTGTAGTAGGTCAACAAGTCTTCTCTAGCTAGCTCTGAGGCTCTTATAAACCACTATCAAACTCCCTTCAGAGGAGAAAAGCTCATCAGTTTCCAAAACAACTTCAATCGTGTTCACACAAGCAGCGCTTGAAGCTCAAAAGATGTTTGGTTTTTGATATCCCAAGCCAAAACCAACATCTTCATCCTCCATTCTCGCTGCCGCCAATTGCCAACTTGAGTACGCATACTAATAATACACCCGACCAACGGACGAAGCCAGTTGTTATTCAGTCCTGCGCGTTCAAAATATACCTCCTCCTACTAATGATGATACCATGATCAGTGCTGCTGTTGCTAAGCAGCTGAATCAACCTGTAGCTGCTGCTATCCCAAATGAAATTGATTTGAACTCGGATTATAATAACAATCCAGCTGCTAGTATAGATGATGTATCTATCAATCTTGACTTGACTTTAGGTCTTCAAAAGTAAAATTAAGGATTGTGAAGAAGGTAGATGTGCAATGATTTTCTTCAACTTTCTATCATCACAATCAAAATATCAGTGCATTTAGAGATGCTAATTAAAAATAAAGAAAAATCCTACTTGTATCAGTTTGTGGTTCTTGTTCAATGGATTCAATATTGTTATTGTCCTTGTTACTATTGTTTATTGTTGTTGTCAGTGATGTTACTTTATAGTCAGTTGTGATATGCTTTAATTTTTCTCTTCGGTTTTTCATTTGTTCTATGGATGATTGTAATTTGATTTAAAGGTTAACTCTTTTGTTGATTTTAATCTATTGATTTTCATACTCATTTAGTCTTGTTGAGCAAGTGATCAAAACTGTTAAATCAAATAAACCTTCACATATTTCCTCAGGAATATTTTTTAAATGTAGGGGGAAAAAATACATGATTTTAACATGATATATACCGTTGGGAAATAGTTATAAAAGGAAGCTAAGGTTGGCAAAATTACTGACGAATTAAACAAGCTAAACCGATTTTTGAGAGTCGACCAATTTGGTACGGACTTTGATTCACTATCAAACTAAACCTACATTAAAAACTGTACAAAAATATGCAGCTTAATCTGGTTCATTTTTTAAAAATCAGTTCAATTTGGTTTGAAAAGTTTAGAACCATGCCAAAATAGAATTAGCATTGACAACAAGAAGAAACAACACTAACAATTAGAATCAACTACTATAACACCATTATTTTCAAGTGTTTTTTTATCTTGTAGAGGTACACCTTTTCGTATTTTTTATAAATTAATTTAACTATTTAAGTTGTGTTTTTCTTTATATTTTTTAATTGTTCTAGTTTACTGTATATTGTTTGAAATGCTTTATTTAGTTATTTTGAATTAAGAGAATTAATGAAGAACAACAAACTTATTTAGTGAGTATTAAATAATTTTTTGCTTTTAATTTTGAATAAATACAGTTTCTGGAATGAAAATCCATCCTTTAAATTTTTCATAGGGTTAGTTGATAATAGATATGGACGTTCAATTATTCTGTATAAATAGAAAGATGTTAAAGTAACATTAAGGGTTTAAAATAACTTAGTTATACATTCGTTGGCACTTAACTTCAACTTATAAATATTATAATAAAACATATTCACTATAAAAATACATCAGGTATGTTGTGCTTAATCCTTCCTAGCACAAACAGATTAGGCTCTCTCATTCCATGTAATGAGTTTTACTATTTTGAATATTCCCACGTTATGTCTTTCTTTTATCTTGAATCTTAAAGAGTCCTGCCATCAAAGAGATAGAAACATGCTCTCCATGAATATTCACCGGCCAAACCGGACTAATCACCTACATTTTGAGGAAGATAAAAAGGTGATTTGATTGATCCAAATTAAACCGAACCAAACCAATTTAAACCGGTTTGGTTTTATTTACATTTTTAATTAGTTAAATAAGACTTGGTTCGAAAAACAAGAAAAGAAAAGGGAGAAAAAAAACGAACAACCGAAATCAAAATTACAGCATCATTAACAGTTCTACCAATCTGGATTTGGTAAACCTAAGAATTATTAAAGTAGAGGGTGTGCCACTGATGTTCTTCTATTTTCTTTCATCACAATCAAATTAAAATTAAACTGGGCGATGTTCTTGTAAGGCTGCAATGTTCATCACCTAAGGATTGTAAAAGTAGTTGCATTCATGTCGTTGTTTCTTGTAAGGCTGCGATGCTCCCCTTACTGTAATTTCTTCTCACTTTCTTTAATTTTATCTTCCTCATATGGGTTCATTTATAAAGAAAAAAGCAACAGTAAGTAATTTAAAGGAGAAAAAAAAATTGTTACTTAATTTATTCTTTTTAGATGAGCAACTACTTGGCTCGTAAATGTGCAATACTAGACCTATTTAAAATTAATTCGCGGGAGGCGGATCATATGGAACTTCAACTATTTAAATTTTCTTTTGTTTTTAAAGATTTTTTGGTTGTCCCTTACTCCCTTGAGTGTTATATAGAACTGGACCTATTTAATAGCTATGAATTATAAGATTTAGTAAATGAATCAAAAAACTTAACTTGTAAGTTTTGAATAATTTTTCACTATTGCTATATTTTTAAACGTATTAATTAAAATAAAAATATTCCTTGTTCATGACAAGTGCTTCTATTAAATAATTTTCTATTGATTGAGAATAATTCTTAAAGGGTTGTTTGTTAAACATCTTAACTCTGAAATTTTATTAATTTTGGATTTTTTTTAAAATTTATTGGCTTGTTTTTTATAATTTATGCCTGATTTTCTAACATTTACGAACAGAAAAAGTAAATTATTTTAAGTTAATAAAAAAAAGACTGAATGAAAAATAAATATTATATTCCAAAAATATAATATCTTTTTTGCTTTGATTTACAAGGACATAAATGTTAAATATCTTAATATAAAACTTAATCTCTTTTTCTTTTTTCAATATCTAAATCTGAATATAAAACCTAACCCCTTTTTTTTTTTTTTTAATATCTGAATCTAAGTGGCAAATTATTTGTTTTTATACATGAAAAACTATATAATCTAATCTATTTTCTTGTTTTGATTTACAATGACATAAATGTCAAATAACCATATGTAAGATTTTTTTTTATTTACAAAAACAAATAATATGCCATTATATTCAGATATTAAAAAAAATAAAATGTCATTCAGACATTTGCATTCAGATCCATTCAGTCTTCAAAAAAATTTAAATCCATTCAAATTTCAAAATAAATAAAAAAATGCTATATAAGCATACAAGTTAATTTGAGGCAATTTTTAATTCATGAGCTACTTTTTTATTAGGGGTTAGAGCCATGGACTTGGTGCTATTTAGAATTGCCTATGTATTTTGAAAAAAATTCAACAATCACAAGTCCATTATTAATTTTTGGTGATAAGAGCTTTTCGATCTTTTTATTAAACTTTAACTATTTAAAAATCTCATTTTTCTTAAGATTATTTTTATTTGTCCCACTTGAGTATTACCTGAAAAACCTTATTAGCAGTTGGGTTTTTTCAATTGAACTTTAACTATTTGAAAGATCATGTCACAGTTGAGTATTATCTGGAACTACCTATTTAGCATTTGTGTATTAAAATATTTAATGAATGAAACAACAAACTATTTTTTGAAGTTTTAAATAATTTTTCACTTTTGGTTCATGTGTAAAAGAAAAAATTATGATGAAATATATCTTGAAAATGACTAGGGTTCTCACATATAGTGGCAGAACCAAGATTATGATTGAATAAGGGCCATAGCAAAGAAATTAAAACTTAAGGAGGAAATAAAATAATGTAAAAATGAGGGAATAATTATCAACTGCATGGGTAAATTTCAGTAGAGACCTTATCTGCGAGGGCGCAAAATAGTTCCATTACTCGTCAATGAGAAAGTCTCATCTATTGGTCACAAATGTATCATGCACTAAGTCTATAATTTTGGGACAACCCTCTCTCAAGAGTTAGCTTTTGAGCATAAGTTATGGTCGTACATTGGATATTATTTAGAACATCACTAGTGAATTCAAAAAAATAATAAATTACTTAAAATATCATCATCCTTAAATCAATTATTATCTTTTTATTTAGTTGTTCTGTTTAACTATTATCTTGAATGCCCTATTTAGCACTTAATTTCAAGTTTCTTTAATAAACTTAATCTATTAAAAAAAATTAGAATTTTTTTAAGTATCATAATTGAGTGGTATTTGAAACACCTAGTTTATCTGTTATGAATTAAAAGATATAATAAATGAAATGAAAAAGTTTCCTATTTAAATTTTGGATAATTTTTCAGCATGTTATGCCTAAATATTTCAATTATAATGAAAATGTACATTGAACATGACGCAGGTTGTCAAGGACACTGGGCAGGACCAAGGCTATGGTTCAATGGGCAATAAAATTGAGTAATAGAGTCGTCCCCTATCTTTACAAAATCAATAATCAAATTTAATCAATATTAGGGAAGCTAAAGAGATCGTGATTGGAGTGTGTATTAAGAAATATTAAGGACTAAGCATCCTCATAACTAGTAATCAAAAACTCGCTACTAATACTTGTAAAGGACAGCTTAAACAAAGTATTTTTTGTCATAAGTATATGATTTGGCACATTAATTATCTAGTGAGCCTTTTCTAATAACAAAAAAGGACTAAAATCCACTATAAAAAACATCACCCTACGACCTTTCTCTTCACCCACTACCAACTTCGTTTTCCAAATTCGTTTAGTTTCTCATTTCTTAATTTGCCTCTTCCATTTGCTTCTACACATCACCAATATTATGTCCGGCTATGGCTGGAACTCATCGTCAGGATATGGGACCCGAATTGTTTTAGCCTTGCTCCAACAAGTACCCAAGAACACTGTAGTTTGTCACCAAGTGTTCTTTAGCACTGAGGCTCTCATAAACCACTACGAAACTCATATCAGAGAAGAAGAGCTCTTGAATTTCTGTGCTACAGTAGGACAGAGAATTTTTCCAAATAATAATAACCCTTTGTAGCAGCCTTATTTTTTTCCTAATATAGCCCAATTGGCACCTCATCGTCAAGCTCAAAGAAGAATTGCCACCTTGACTGCTAATACTATTATAAAACAACGACAGATGATGCCGCGCAGGCAAAATTTAGCTGCTTTTAATAATGGTAATATGATCATTAATAGGCCTGCAGCTAGGGCTGCTGTTGCTCAGCGGAATGATCAGGCCGCTGCTGCTGCTGGAGCTATCCCAGATGAAACTGAATTGGACTTTCGTGATGGGGAGATTAATAGAAACAGCAATACTGATGGCTTTATCAATCTTGATTTGACCTTAGGTACTCGAGAACTTGAAGGACTTTGAAGATGCATGGATGCATGCGCAGTCGATATTGAAATTTATTAAGTGTTTCTGTGTTGTTTGGCTACTAAGAAAGTGAAAGAGAAAATGAAAATGTAAATGAAAGATTTATAAATTGCAGATATTTCTCATCATTGAAAATGAATACAATTACAATTGCTTTATATAGTAATATCTGGAACTTTTCATACACGCCAGATGCATGTACTGATGCTTAGCAATCTAACAACCAAATAACAGAATGTTAACACTCTGATATTAGCTCATAACTAACATGCTGACTCAGCATCCAAGTCATCATATCATGACTAGTTATCAGGGCGTTATTTATATTCTTAACATCCCCCCCTCAAGCTTAAGCTCATGGAAGGACATTAAGCTTGCTGCGCAAGAAAGCAAATTGATCAAAGGAAAGTGGTTTAGTAAGAATGTCAGCCAGTTGAGCAGAGCTGGAGATATGATTAATGAGGAGCTGTTTTTGTGCAATTTGTTCCCGAACGAAATGAAGATCCAATTCATTATGCTTTGTTCGAGAGTGATACTTGGAATTACTGGCCAAAGCTGCAACACTTTGATTATCACAAAATAGAACTGGGATCTGTGGAAGGGAAACTTTGAGTTCTTGAAACAAGTATGTAAGCCAAAGAACTTCTGAAGTGGCTAAAGCCAGAGCACGATATTCGGATTCAACAGAGGACCTTGATACAAGATGCTGCTTTTTGGATGACCAAGAGACAAGATTGTTGCCCAAAAACACACAATAACCACCTACTGATCGACGATCATCAGGATCAGAACCCCAATTTGCATCTGAGTAGGCAGTCAAGGTTAAAGAGTCTGGGTTGAAAAATTGAAAACCAAAATTGGCAGTACTTTGAAGATATCGTAAAACTCATTTGCAAGCTTGCCAATGGAAAACTGTTGGAGCTACCAAGAATTGACTGAGTTTGTTAACTGTGTAGGCAATATCAGGTCTAGTTAAAAGCACATACTGTAGAGAACCAATAATACTTCTATATAGTGAAGGATTTTCAAACACTGCACCATCATCCTTCTTGAGTTTGTCTGTAGTGCTCATAGGAGTGTTGTAGCCTTTGCTATCCAGCATATTAGCCTTTTTGAGAATATCACCAGTATACTTAGTTTGTGAGAGATGCAGACCTTCCACTGATGGTGTAACTTCAATCCCAAGGAAATAATTGAATTCTCCAAGATCTTTAAGAGCATACTCTGAATGAAGTTTCTGAATGACACCCTCAATCTGATTTGAATTGGAACCAGTTACAAGGATGTCATCAACATAGATAAGAAGAAGCAATATGTCATTGCCAATGTGTTGAATGAACAAAGAGGTATCTGACTTGGATGCATGAAATCCCCACTGCAGCATAGATCTTTTCAATTGATCATACCAGGCTCTTGGAGCCTGCTTGAGACCATACAAAGCTTTGTTGAGCTTGCAAACATAAGAGGGATAGGTTGAATCTATGAAGCCCTCAGGTTGATGCATGAAAACATCCTCTGTAAGAACACCATTTAAGAATGCATTGTTGACATCTAGCTGTCTTATTGGCCAATGATGTAGAACAACTAAACCCAGAATTACTCTAACTGTACAAGGCTTCACAGTTGGACTGAATGTTTCAAAGTAGTCAACTCCAGGAGTTTGGTGAAAGCATTTTGCAACTAAGCGAGCTTTATACTTTGAAATACTGCCATCTGGGTTATATTTAACTCTAAAAACCCACTTATTACCAATGATTTTGGCAGCTGAATCAGTTGGTACCAATGTCCAGGTGGTATTCTTCTGTGATGCATCAAACTCTTCTCTTATAGCCAAATACCACATAGAGTCTTGAAGGGCAGATTTAACACCGGTAGGTTCAAGGTCTTGTGATACGGCTAGATAAGTTTTGGGTCTAAAAATACCTGCTTTAGCTCTGGTAATCATTGAATGTGATGGTTGAATGGGTTGAGTAGACAGTACAAGTAAAGTCTGTTGATAGTGACTGGATGTGCTAGAGTGGATAGAATGTGCTGGAGAGGAATTTGATGCAGGAGACAAAGCTGGAGCAGAAGTTGTAGCCAGTGATATGTTATTATTACTGTCAGCAGGAACAGAATTTTAAAAGAAAGTAATTTAAGCAGGTGAAGAAGTTGAGGAATTGGACTCAGGTGAAGAAGATGGTTTGGAAAATAACTCAGGATATAGGATTTCAGTTTCATTGAAAGTAACATGTTTAGCCACAAAGACTCGACCTGACTTACTCAAACATTTATACCCCTTATGAAGAGGACTATAGCCAATAAAAACACACTTTTGAGTATGAAAATCAAGCTTATGTTGATTATAAGGTCTGAGTAGAGGAAAACAAGAGCAACCAAAGGCCCTAAGAAATTGATAATTAGGTGATTGGTTGTGAAGTTTCTGAAATGGTGAGAGATTGCCTAATATTGGTGTTGGCATTCTATTGATTAAGTAAGAAGCTGTATGAAAGGCTTCCCACCAGAAAGAAAGAGGCAGATGAGATTGAGCAAGTAGTGTAAGACCAATTTCAACAATGTGCGTATGCTTCCTTTCAACAACTCCATTTTGATGATGAGTATGTGGACAACTATATCTAAAGTGAATCCCCTCTTGTTGAAGAAAAGGTTTAAAGGCTATAAACTCTCCCCCCATGTCTGACTGCAGAGCCTTTATAGGTAAAGAGAATTGGTTTTCAACAAGAATTTTGAAGTGTTTGAAAGTGTCAAGTACTTTTGATTTAAGAGTGAGGGGAAATATCCAGTTATATCGAGTGAAATTATCAACAAATGAGATATAATATTTGTAACCATCCATAGAAGACTCTGAAGCTGGACCCCATAAATCAGCATGTAACAATTCAAGTGGTGATCTTGTTTTGATTTCAGTCACAGAGAAATGAAACTGATGCAATTTTCCATATTGACAGGCATCACGAAAACCAAAAGATTGATTCGAAACATGATGCAAAGGAAGTTGTCTAATAATTGTTTGCAAAGCATCATTGTTTGGATGCCCAAATCTATTATGCAACAGTTTTATTGACTCATTACTTGAAGTAAGGAAACTTTCAGGTTCAACAAACTCTTGACTACTAGATTTTTGAAATGATTTTACACTCTCTTTATTAAAAAGAACTGACGTTATTGAGCTAGGCTTTAGCCTTTGGCCTTTAGAGTGAATAGAAGAAATAGGAGGATCATCTTGTGACAGTAATTTGAACAAACCACTTTTAGCAACTCCTTATGCCAGCAAGGTTCCCTTAATCTTGTCCTTAATGAAGCACAAATTGGAAGAAAATTCAATGATTATATTATTGTCAGAAAGAAGTTTAGATATGCTAATAAGGTTTTTGGTTATTTTAGGTACACATAGAACATTATTCAAGTTTAAAGCTGTTCCCAAAAAAGTATAAAAGCAGTTGTAGCCTGTGTGTTATATCAAGACCTTGACCATTACCAACTAATAGCAACTGAGAGCCAAAGTAAGGTTTACCTTCAACTAGATTCTGAGCATTATTAGTAATGTGATGAGTGGCTCCACTGTCTAAGAACCATCCTTGATCTGCAATTCCTTCTGAAGTGACCATATAAGCTGCTCTGAAAGCTTGGTTCTGATTAGAATATTGGCCTTGAACTGGAGAGTTTGGAACAAAGTTTTTGTTAAACCTATCCCAACACTCAGTTGCAGAATGATTAGGTTTGAAACAAATTTGACATATGATGTTTCCTCTGCATTGTCCTCTTTCAAAGCCATTAAAACCACCAGCAAAACTATTGTTATTATTGTAAGCACCAATGAAATCACCATTTCCAGAGAAATCACCTCTACCTTAATTTGCATTCCATACTCCATTTCCAGAGAAATCACCTCTGCCTTGATTTGCATTCCATACACCATTTCCAGAGAAATCATCTCTTCCTTGATTTGCATTCCATCCCCTACTAGAATTTTGTCCCATATATCCACCACTTCCTAATCCAGAACCTCCTCTGTTATAGTAATTTGCATTCCAGTTACCATCACCATTTTTGTTTGAATAACTTCCATTCCAGTTACCTTGATTGTTATTTTGATTGTTGTTATTCCAGCCACTATTATTTCCATATTTCTTCTGATTATTCTCAGCCTGATGTCACGGGGTGAGTTTGATGCGCAGCAACCCGTGCGGCACTTAGGCAACTTTCAAGCGCAAAAAGTTGCCAAGTAAGCCTTTGAGAGCTTCTCAACCTAGCTAAGTGGAAATGCTTAAGAGCAAAGTTAGAGAGAGAGAGAGAGCAATATAGCCAATGAGAGATTTTATTACTCAAAGAGAACTTTACAAGTGAGAGCTTTATAATTGCTTGTTAGTGGGTGATGGCTCAAATACTAAGTGCCTTCCCCTATTTATAGAAATGGATGGAGCATTCTAGAGGCTTTACAAGTTGGCCACTTGCACAAGTGGGCAAGTTGTGCAAGTGGCTTATCTACAAGAAGGGTGTAGAGAATTCTAGAAGATGGGCCAAGCAAGCAAGCCTTGGTGGAGCTTGGCCCGTTGGGCTTCGATGACTTGGCGCTTGAGCGATGACTAGGCGACGACTAGGCGGCGACTAGGCGCTTGGGCTTGCGGTGCGGGCTTTATCACGGGCCGGCAAATGTGTACGAGGAAGCCCGGCGCTAGACGCACTCCACCATTCGCGAGGATCGTTGCGAAGTGTGGCGGTGCGCATGCCAAATTAGCCTTCACTCGTAGTTGGTGCGAGCGGCCCGTGACATCCTCCCCCACCTATGCTTGCGGCGTCCTCGTCGCGTTGTCGTGTTTGTATTTCTGGATGTGCTCCGCAAATTGCCACAAGTCATCTTCACGTTCCCACGTGGCTTCGCTTTCAGGGAGGTGTTTCCACTTGACCAAGTACTCATTGTAAGGCGGCACGCCCCTTCTTCGAATGACTCGGTCGGCAATGAGGTAGTCCACATCTTTGTCGAATGCGGTAACTACGGCCGTTGGGGCTCTCCTCGATTCTCCGCGGCTTGGGTCTCCCTCATCACCATGGTATGGCTTGAGTAGGCTCACGTGGAAGACCGGGTGGATTTTGAGCCTTGGCGGAAGTTGGAGTTGGTACGAGACGTTGCCCACACGTCGTAGCACTCGGAAGGGCCCTTCGTATCGCCTCACTAGCCATTTGTGGACTTTCCGCAAAGTCTTGAACTGTTGAGGCAGCAACTTGATCATCACTTGGTCGCCTTCCTTGTACTCGATGTGGCGTCTCCGCATATCGGCCCACTTCTTCATCTTCCGCGCGGTTTTGTCGAGGTATGCCCGCGTGATGTCCGCTTCCTCATGCCATTCGCGGGCAATTTTATGAGCCGCAGGGCTTTTCCCCCCATATGTCGAAGCTATGGCGTTGGGAGTCATCGGCTGAAATCCCATGATGATCTTGAATGGACTCTTGCCCGTAGTCTCGCTCCGCTGCAAGTTATACGAGAATTGGGCAACATCCAGCAACTTCGCCCAATCCCGCTGATGAGCGCTCACATAGTGCCTTAGATACATCTCAAGTAAGGCATTGATGCGCTCTGTTTGCCAGTCGGTTTGTGGGTGGAAGCTCGTTGAGAACTTGAGGTCGGAGCCAAGCATCTTGAAGAGCTCCATCCAAAATTTTCCGGTGAAGCGAGGGTCTCGATCACTCACTATGCTTCGTGGGACTCCCCATAGTTTCACCATATGCTTGATGAAGAGACGGGCGGCCTCGTCGGCCTTGCAATCGGCGGGTGCCGCAATGAAGGTTGCATACTTGCTATGTCGGTCCACCACAACCATGATGCTCCCGCACCCTTCGGACTTCGGCAAGGTTGTGATGAAGTCCATCGAGACGCTCCCGCACCCTTCGGACTTCGGCAAGGTTGTGATGAAGTCCATCGAGACGCTCTCCCATGGCCTCGATGCGGGTGGTAGTGGCTCCAACAATCCCGCCGGTAGTTGGCGATCCGTCTTGTCTTGTTGGCACATAAGACAAGTCCGCACATACGCCTCGATGTCATCTCTCATGTGTGGCCAAAAATACGAGGCTTGGACGAGTGCGATAGTGCGCTCCATTCCGGGGTAACCAGCCCATTTTGAGTCGTGGCACTCCTTGATGACTTCCCTCCGCAAATTTCCCCACCTAGGCACGAAGAGACGATCACCCTTGGTAAGGAGGATGCCTGCTCTTGCCAAAATCGCCTTGTCTTGCCGTTGAGCACCATCTCCAACAAGTCCTTTGCTAACGGATCTTGTTGAAGGCCTTCTTTGATGCGCTGGACAAGGTCGGAACTTGGCTGGCTCGCACTAAGTGTTGCCAATTCTGCCTTGCGGCTCAGAGCATCCGCAACAACATTGGCTTTGCCGGGTTTGTACTCGAGCCGGTAGTCGAACTCCGCAAGGAAGTCTTGCCACCTTGCTTGCTTGGGACTCAACTTCTTTTGAGTTTGAAAGTAGCTTGTGGCTACATTGTTCGTTAGGATCACGAAGTGTGAGCCAAGCAAGTAGTGTCGCCACACACGTAGGTAGTGGATAATAGCCGTCATCTCCTTCTCTTGCACGGTGTAGCGGCGTTCCATATCATTTAGCTTTCGACACTCGAACGCTATTAGGTGGCCTTCTTGCATGAGTACCCCGCCGATGGTGAAGTCGGAGGCATCCGTGTGGACTTCGAAGGGTTTCGTGTGGTCCGGAAAAACGAGCATAGGCTCCTCGGAGATGGCCTTCTTCAAGTCTTCGAAGGCGTGTTGGCATTCCTCGGACCAATGCCATGCTCGATTCTTCTTGAGTAAGTCGGTCAAGGGTGCCGCTATTGCCGAATAGCCTTGGATGAAGCGGCGATAGTAGTTCACCAACCCGAGGAATGATCGAAGCTCGGGCACTTTGGTGGGTGGCTCCCATTTGAGGATGGCATTCACCTTTGCGTTCTCCATCATCAGCTTTCCATCCGCTATTTTGTGGCCAAGGAACTCCACCTCTCGTTGAGCAAACGAACACTTCTCGACTTTGAGGTAGAGCTCGTTCTCTCGTAGTACTTGGAGGATTTGTCGCAAGTGTTGGGCATGCTCCTCAAGTGTGGTGCTATACACCACGATATCATCCAAGTATAGAACAACGAAGCGGTCGAGAAAGGGATGAAGTACCTTATTCATGAGCGTGCTGAATGTGGCCGGCGCATTGGTGAGGCCGAATGGCATGACAAAGAACTCATATGATCCGTACCTTGTGACGCATGCCGTTTTTTGCTCATCTCCCTTGGCAATGCGCACTTGGCAGTATCCGGACCGCAAGTCCAGCTTGGTGAAGTACCGCGCCTCTCCAAGTTGATCAAACAAGTCCGCGATCAAGGGGATCGGGTACTTGTTCTTGATAGTGATCTTGTTGAGCGCGCGGTAGTCGATGCACATCCGCAACGAGCCATCCTTCTTCTTTTGGAACAGCACGGGTGCACCGAATGGGGCCTTCGATGGGCGGATGTAGCCGGCATCTAGCAAATCTACGAGTTGTCTCCGCAACTCTTCGAGCTCGGGTGGCGCCATGCGGTAGGGCGCCAAGGCTGGTGGCTTCGCACCTTGCTCCAGCTCAATGGCGTGATCAACTTCCCGCCTTGGTGGGAGCTTCTTCGGAAGTTGCAGAGGCATGACGTCTTCGAACTCATCGAGGACTTCGTGGATGAGTGGCGGGACTTGGCTAGGTGAGTCTCCGCGTCCTTCCCCCTCGTTGAGCTCCCGGATGGAAACCAAGAAACTCAGGTCCTTCCCAAAGGCCTTCTTGAATTGCATGACCGAGAGTGCCTTGTCCGCGGTCTTGGCTCGCTCCGCGGACTTGCTCCCATCGAGGATGCTTAGGGAGTTGGTGGCCGGTAGTGGGAATGCATGGACTTGGTCAAAGAACTCCATGCCAAGGACCATCTTGAAGTCATCCATGGGCACAATAGAGAAATCAAGCTTTCCGCTCCATGTCCCGATCGTCATGTGCACGGCTTGGGTGGTGCCCACGATAGGCTTAGCGGGGGAGTTCACCGCCTTCATTGTGCCTCCTTCCTTCGTGGCCCTAAGGCCTAGGCGCTTCGCCTCTTCTTCCGAAATAAAGTTGTGCGTTGCTCCGGTGTCTAGCAATGCTTGGACTGGTTTGCCGCTAACGGTCGCGCTTACGTACATGAGGCCATTCTTCGTTCGTGTTGACGGCCAAGACGTTGGAGAGAACTCATGCTGGGCTGGGGTTCCTCCGTAGTGGCTGAAGTGTTGCCCTTGAGATGTGCGGCGAGGGCATTCAGCGACTTCTTTTCGGGGCAATCGCGGACCCAATGTGGGCCGTTGCAAATGAAGCATGGGCTGCGAGGCTTGGCTGGCTCATTCTTCCCCTCGTTCCTGCCTTGCCCGCCTTTGCCGCTTGGGGGTTTTTTCTGCCCCCAATCCTTCCGATCGTTGCTTTTGTCCTTTCGGCCCTCTCCCCCACCTTTGCCTTGGTTGGGCTTCTTATCCTTGGCTTGGGTGGAGTAATCAGCAAGTGATTCCACGATGGCAATGGCGTCGTCAAGAGTTTGCGCGCCACTCCTATCGATTTCTGCCTTGGCCCAATCCTTGAGGCCATCTTGGAAGTAGAAGAGAGAGTCCTTATTGGACATGTCGGAGATCTCAAGCATAAGAGTGACGAACTCGTTGATGTAGTCGCGAACGCTACCCGTTTGCTTGAGCCGATGAAGGCGAGCTCTTGCCTCTTTCTCGGCGTTGCTTGGGGCAAAGTGCTTCCGAAGTTCATGTTGGAAGTCCGCCCATGTGTTGATGGCGCAAATGCCTTTGCCCATGTCGCCATGCTTCCGCCGCCACCACAGTTGTGCGGCACCTCGAAGATATGTGGGTGCCGTGCCCACTCTTGATGCCTCATCACGAACACCGACGGCATCAAAATATTGATCGAGCCCGAAAAGGAAGTTGTCCACAATGGTGGCGTTGCGCGCACCATCGTAGGTGTCGGGCTTCGGCACGTCTATGCGGCGGGCCTCGTTTATGCTTGCCGAGGCCGGGCTAGCGGAGATGGTCCGCTTGTGCCACGCCCAATCCGAGCGGACTTCGTCAACCTCCGCACGGACCGCTCGCAGCTCATCCTGCACGAAGTTTCGAAGTTTCGGCAACTCTTCATGGAACCCTCGGAATTCTGCCCGAAGTGTGTCCGCTTGGTCTTGCATGAGGGCCTTGGTGGCGAGCGAGAATTCGCCATACTCGCCCTCAAGGCCGCTCACCCTCTCCTCCAACGATTCGAGGATGTCTTAAGAGGTGGACATTGAGACCTCGAGTGTGGTAACGCGAGGCTCCAAAGCATCAACGGATGCGGCATTCGACTTGCCGTGGTGCCTTCCTTGTCCACGGCCTTCCTCACGGCCACGGGTTGGTTCCGGTGGAACATCCACACCGACAACGCCCTCTTGTGAAGTGCTTGGTAGATTGGCCATTGCTTTGTGAGCTATTTGCGTGTGTGCAAACCGTAGCTCTGATACCACTTGTCACGGGGTGAGTTTGATGCGCAGCAACCCGTGCGGCACTTAGGCAACTTTCAAGCGCAAAGTTGCTAAGTAAGCCTTTGAGAGCTTCTCAACCTAGCTAAGTGGAAATGCTTAAGAGCAAAGTTAGAGAGAGAGAGAGAGCAATATAGCCAATGAGAGATTTTATTACTCAAAGAGAACTTTACAAGTGAGAGCTTTACAATTGCTTGTTGGTGGGTGATGGCTCAAATGCTAAGTGCCTTCCCCTATTTATAGAAATGGATGGAGCATTCTAGAGGCTTTACAAGTTGGCCACTTGCATAAGTGGGCAAGTTGTGCAAGTAGCTTATCTACAAGAAGGGTGTAGAGAATTCTAGAAGATGGGCCAAGCAAGCAAGCCTTGGTGGAGCTTGGCCCGTTGGGCTTCGATGACTTGGCGCTTGAGCGATGACTAGGCGGCGACTAGGCGCTTGGGCAATGACTTGGCGCTTGGGCTTGCGGTGCGGGCTTTATCACGGGCCGGCAAATGTGTGCAAGGAAGCCCGGAGCTAGACGCACTCCACCATTCACGAGGATTGTTGCGAAGTGTGGCGGTGCGCACGCCAAATTAGCCTTCACTCGTAGTTGGTGCGAGCGGCCCGTGACACTGAGCTATATTAGCTACATAGTTCAACTTAACTTCCTTATTGGTATTTGACTGAGCACTCTCTAACCGTGCTTCATGAGTTAGCAACATAGAGTAAGCTTCATTGATACTCATCTTAAGAACATTAACTTCAACATACACCACAACAGGATAGTAAGCTGGACCTAATCCAGAGATTAAGTGTGTAATGAAATCTAAAGAGCTAACTAGACTACTAGCAACAGCCAACTCATCAGTCATAGATCTCAGCTTACTGAAGTAATCAGTGATGGACATAGATCCTTTTTTGAGATTGTTCAGCATCATTTTTAGATAAACTTTCTTAGGAGCAGTTTCATATCCAAATTGTTGTTCTAAGCTAATCCACAAGTCATAAGAAGTTTTAGAGGTTCCCACAAGACTAAGGATCTCAATAGTAATGGAGGATAACAACCAGCTCAGCAGCATTTGATCCTGCTTCTTCCACACAGCATACTCGTGATTTTCTTGTTAAGTAGAATTTGAGTTAGCTGAATCACCAGTTAGAAACTGATCTGGACAAATGCGTGATCCATCAAGAAGACTTTCCAGCTCATTTGCTCAAATAGGGGAGAGTATTTGCGATTTTCAGATTGTGTAATTTGATCTATCAAGTTTAATTAGTGTTGTAAAGGTAAATGATGAAATTGAGGACGAAATGCTTGTGGTTAAGTTTGAGGATGCCATTAAAGTGTTTGATCTATAGCTCTGATACCATAAATTTATTAAGTGTTTCTGTGTTGTTTGGCTACTGAGAAAGTGAAAGAGAAAATGGAAATGTAAATGAAAGATTTATGAATTGCAAATATTTCTCATTATTGAAAATGAAGACAATTACAATTGCTTTATATAGTAATATTTGGAACTTTTCATACACGCCAGATGCATGTACTGATGCTTAGCAATCTAACAACCAAATAACAGAATGTTAACACTCTTATATTAGCTCATAACTAACATGCTGACTCAACATCCAAGTTATCATATCATGACTAATTATCAAGGCGTTATTTATATTCTTAACAGTCGATGTTCTTCATCTTTATTTTACCAGAACTTTTTTAAATTAGTTAAAATTAAATGAAAAATAAGTTGTTACTGAGTCAATTGAGTTATATGGAGTGTTTTGTTATCATTAATTGTTGCTGTTGTTTTCTTGTTGCATGTTGCTAGTGTTGTTACTTTGACGTTCAATCATCGATTAGTGATTTAAGTTTTTATATCTTTATTAATCCTTGTTAATTAACAGCCATATATACAACAGGAGGTGGCAATCAATAGATTGTTCTTCGTCTGGTTATGAATTTCAAAATTTTCTTTTAATCACTTTTGAATTATTTTCACTGTTGGATTTTTCAAAACTTAATAAATCCCAACCTGTCAACAGTAAAAGGTTAACTCATATTCAATCAAAACCATTCTTGATTATAAATATGTATAAGTAGAATGATTAAAATAAAAAGCTCTGGCTATAGATATATAATCACTTTTTGTCCTAGTCTTGGCCGGGTGGATCAAATTTTCTTTGTTGACCGCTCGAGTTTGAACTCAGAGAAAGTGATAGGGTTAAAAAATTAATTTTGAGCCTTATTCACCTTCTATCTTCTTTTTTTTTAAATTAAAAAAAAAAAAGATAAGATAATTACTTATAGGTTTTTTTTTTTATAATCTTTAGCTATAAAGGATGTAGATTATGGCTTAACTAATATATTTAAAGGCTAGCATAATAACTACATTAATATTTTCAATAGATATGTGAGATTATCTTCTTAACACCCCCTAGATATGTGAGATTATCTTCTTAACACCCCCTATCACATGTAAACAAATTTTTTTAATTTTATCATCACATAAAAAGATAGTGTAATTCTCAATTGTAAATATAAGTTTGAGGCCACTAATCCTCAACACTTGATTGTTGACTCAATAAACTAATGAGTTGGGTTTAGATAAATTAAATTTACCATAATATGAAATTACTTTAACAAACATATCGCAAACCTAATATAACCATAAATCCACACTGCTTTCGAATTTTAAAATTATTGAATACCATAATACAGTTGGCCTCATGTTGGGGACGATAGAAAAGTTTGGGCTCAACGGGCTTTAAAGGATTAGACTTGGATTGGGGCGAGACTAGGCCCAGGCTTTCATGAAAAAGAGCTTGGGCCTAGTTATTAATCTTAGAATAATATTTGACCTCTCAAATTATTTTATCTGTCTCTATTTTTTAATTTTTTTTATTATTTTTCAAAATTGTCCTTACTAAAAACCAAAAATTATTATTCTTATTTCATTTTTATTCCTTCACACCCCCTCCCCCTGCGCGGCCGCCACCTGACCGTCAACCCCACCACATATTTTCATCAACAATAAGCTCATCATTATCATCATCACTGCCAACCACTTATCTTCTTCATCATGTTTTTTAATCACCTGCACCAAGATATGATGATTTGAACGGTGGGTTTTGTTAAATTTTATGAAACAAATAATGATTTTATTGTTATTTATTATATTAGTTCTGATTTTATGTGATAGTAAAGGCGAACATTTCCATTGAGTGACTGTGACTGCTATGGTTTACAATCAATAGTTCTTAATCAACCCGTTCTTACCGTTTAGATTTTATTTAATTTCATTTCGGGATTTGATTTGAAGTTAATATTTGATTCAATTTTGAATCAATTAGAAAAATAATAGAGATGCAAGAGATGAGAAATTAATCTATTGAGAGTTTGGGAGAGAAGAAAACATATTTGTTTTTAATTATTTTTTATTTTTCAATAAATATAAATCTAAAATAAATAATATTAATTGAAAAGTGGGGGCTAATCAGATAAATTGAGGTAGTGAAATATCACCACTCTTGATCTTAAGTTAGCATGGCTTGGTTATTAATCTCAAATTTTTATTTTTATTTTTTAAATACATTCATTTTTAATTATAAACTGCACCTATTTATAACTAAAATCTTTTGGCCCAATTTATATTAATGGCCACTGAAAACGCTTATAATTTAATGTTTTTGTACTTTTTTAATTATTAAAAAATATATAAAATGTTAAAAAGTCGGTCTTGGAAAAAGCTTATTTGCCATGCTTGATCAACATTTGGTTGTAATAACTTTTCAGATTTTTTTACTAAATTTTCCTAGAGTGTTAATGAGACAAAAAAATTTATTTACTGAGTTTTAAATAATTTTTTTAAAAATAATTTCTTACTTGTAGTTCATGCATAAATGCAACTATTGTCATAAAATATGAAATCTATCTTTAAATTTTTCATAAAGTCTAATTGATAATAGATATAAACATTTAATCTTTTGCATACTTGATGTCATCAAGTTTTTGTTGAACAACATGTAAATTCCTTGAAAATCCAAGGTAGCATTTTTTTTTTTTTTTTGGTCTGAAGTCTGAATAGGTATGAATTTTTCTGAAGTCTGAATACAAATATATAAATGGTATAGTACTTTTTAATAATAAACGGAAACATAATATTAAAATAAATAAATTACAATTAAAATTATTTTGAATGTTATCTAAAAAATAATTTCAATATTATTAATAGGGAGATATTTTGTTAATTGCAAAATCTATTTAACCTAAAGATTTATTTAAAATCTTTTAATAAATACAGCTATATTATTAAAATAAATATAATAATTTAAATTTTAATATTATTTTAAATGTTAAAAATAATTTAACATTATTAGTCTATTAGATGGATTATATTATTTATATTGAATTTTTATTAATTAAAAAAATTAAAGTCAATTTTCTAATTATTACATTCAAAGGGTATTATGATCAAAAAGGGGTTTTGGATATCCTTTTTTGAAAATTTAGTTTTGTGACTATTTTCTCAAACCTTAGGGATGCAGGTGTCTTTTTTCTTATTTTATAAAGATATTTTTAGAATATAATATTTACTTCTCAGACATTTGTCCATTTAGATAAAAGTCATAAAAGTTTATTTTTTAAAAAAATTCATATGTAAATATTTGAAAATCAGACATAAGTAACAACAGATAAGAAAATTTTTAAAAAAAGTCTGAAATTAATAAAATTTCAAATTTCAAATAGTTAATAAACAAGTCCTAAGTTAATACAAGACGAAACCCCTTCAGCATAATCTTTGGTCATGTGTAGGGCAGCCATCAATTCGTGAACTCAGGTTTGAGTATGGGTTAGGCCTATAGACGGGTGTTATTTAGAACACCACATACGGTTAAACAACATAATATCATACGTTATCCTCACGTGCATATTTTCTTTTATTGGTAATTAATAACTTTTTAGATTTTTTAACTTAAAATATGCGAAAAACATCTTTTATTTTCTTAATTTTCCCCGAGTATTATCTGGAATTGGTTGTTTTGAATTAAAAAATTAATGAATGTCACGACAATTTATTTGTTGAGTTATAAATAATTTTCTATTTGTGGTATTTGTATAAATGGAGCTATTGTTTTGAAAATCTATCTTCTAAATTTTTTATAAAGACTAACTGATAATAGATATAAACAATCAATCCTTTTGTAAGGACTCATGAACAACATGTAGTCTAGCTCCGGTTGTAAGGACTAAGGTTATAAGGACTAAGGAATGGCCTCCGAAAACTCAGCTCTTGAATTTGAGCCTCACTACTATAACTGCGTTAACAAATGAAAAAGAAATTATAAAATGACTATTTCTTAATTTTTTTACCATAAAAAATGGTATAAGGGGTGTGGATATACATATATTAACATATGAGACGGACAATTCAAACAAGGTTTTCCTATAACATAAATGTAAAATATAGGACATTAATTGTCAGGTAAACCTTTTCTAACCAAAATGACTAAAATCCACTATAAAACGCATCAACCCTCTGCCTTTCATCACTCACCAACTTCTCATTTCCTGTTGCTTTTCTTCTTTTATTAGCTTTCCTCTCTTCACTCATCACCATGTCTGGCTGTGACATGAACTCCTCAGGAACAAACCTTATTGGTTCCAGCCGTGGTCCAAACCGAGTTCAAGAGCAGTGTGTAATATGTCACCGAGCCTTCTCTAGCACTGAGGCTCTCATAAACCACTATGATGTGCACATCCGAGGATCAGATGAGCTCATGAACTTTCAGAACAACAACAACAACGTGCGTTCTCAGAACCAAGCAGCAGCACCTCAAGCTCAAAGGAGACTTGCTTTTGCACTTCCTCCATCATTCTCGGCCCCTGCAGTGCCACCAGTTGCCATCAGGACTACTCATACTGTCATACAGGCACGACCGATTCAGCCAGTTGGTGCTGGTGGTCCTGTCCGGCGCCGACAAAATTTAGCTCCTCGTGTTAACATGGCCAGGCCTGCTGCTAGGCCTAGAGCTGCTCAGCGGGATCAACCTGCTGCTGCTGCCGCTGCTGCTGCTGTCCCTGTCCCTGTCCCTGTCCCAGATGTAATTGACTTGGATTTTGGTGAAGAGGGGAATTACAACAACACTGATGGTGGCATCAATCTTGATTTGACCTTAGGTCGTTAAAATCCTCAAGGATTATTTGCAGATTCCGGTCAATGTTCATTAATTTAAAAAAAAATACAAAACAAAACAGAAGAAAACCTTAGGATTATCAGTTTGTTGTTTTTGAGTCAATGGTGTCATTGTTATTGTTGTTCCATGTTGTTTTCTTGTTGGTGTCAGAGTCGTTACCTTGTTATTCAGTTGTTAGCAATAAAGTTTTTCTGTTTGTTTTGTATTCGATTCTGGAAAATGTGATTTGATTTTGATGCATGGTTAGTAAAAATTCTTAAAAATCAAAAATTTGGATGCTATATATCTTCGACAATCGAAGTAATATACAATCATTTTTGTGTTCACTTGGGTAGAGTTGTGCTGCAGACTTAAGAACTTTACTAGTTCAACAAGATTATAATACATTGCATATCTTTAAAATAACACAAAATTTATTTCAATGTGCATCTGACTGTCATTAAGAAGTTCTTTTTGAATGTTTTACCAGTGCTATTTTAAAATTGTGGTTTGCCATTATGAAAGTAATGCCAATACATGTTAAAATGAGTTTACGATAATTCTATAGGTTAGGAGTGGGCAATGAAAATTTAGAAAAAAAAAATGGAACTGAATCGAACCAAATTCGTTCACTAGGTATTTATATAAATTTAAATTTTTAATAGTACAGTGGAGTCCACTCATTTAATTATAGGGTGCATTCCACCCAAATAATACCAACTTCGAGTCTGAGATTCACGCTTAGTGCATAAGGTGATTGAGTATCTCACTTTGATGACATTTCTTGATAATTTTTTTATGCATATATCTATTCAGTTAGTTTGCCATTTTGATAGTAATGGGAATATGAATTAGTTGAAATGAGTTTATCATAATTCTATATATTAAGAGTCGATAAAGAAAAATAAAAAATTGAATCGAATCGAACCGAACCGAACCGAGCCATACCAAGTTGGTTCACTTGGCATTTATATAAATTTAAATTTTAATAGTGTGGTAGGGTCCACTCATTTAATTATATGATGTGTTCTATCCAAGTAATACCAACTTTGAGTCCCGAGATTCACTCATAGAGCATAAGGTGATTGAGTCTCTCACTTTGATAACATTTCTTAATAATTTTCTTTTATATAGATGTCTGTTTAGCTAGTTTGTCATTTTTATTATGAATTGAATGTATGGTTCTTATAAATTGTGGTTTGCCATTTTCATAGTAATGTGAATATCAATTGGTTGAAATGAGTTTATGATAATTCTATATATTAGGAGTGGACAAAGAAAATTAAAAAAATCAAACCGAACTGAATCAAACCGAACTAAACATACTAAATTAGTTCACTTGGCATTTATATAAATTTAATTTTTAATAGTGTAGTGGAGTCCACTCATCTAATTATACAGTGTGTTCTACCTAAGTAATGCCAACTTTGACTCCGAGATTCACATTTAGCGCATAAGATGATTGAATCTCTTACTTTGATGACATTTCTTAATAATTTTCTTTTATATAGATATCTATCAAGCTAGTTTGTCGTTTTTATTAATGAATTGAATGTTTGGTTCTCATAAATTGTGGTTTGCCATTTTGATATTAATGTGAAGATGAATTAGTTGAAATGAGTTTATGACGATTTTACATATTAGGAGTAGACAAAGAAAATTAAAAACTCGAATCGAATCG
Organism: Murraya paniculata; assembly: GCA_030449075.1. Lineage (NCBI taxonomy): Eukaryota > Viridiplantae > Streptophyta > Magnoliopsida > Sapindales > Rutaceae > Murraya > Murraya paniculata. The sequence goes on from JAEVFN010000040.1 coordinate 861,259, forward strand.
AACCGAACCGAACTGAGCTAAATTAGTTCACTTAGTGTTTATTTAAATTTAATTTTTAATAAGGTGGTAGTCTCCATCCATTTAATTATGAGCTGGGTATGCCCCGCTCAAATAATACTAAGTTTGAGTCATAAAATCCACGCTTGGCATAAAGGTGACTAGTCTGCATATATCAAACTCTCATTTTGATAACACTTCTTAATAATTTTATTTTATACTGATATCATTAATAGATAGTGTTTTTAGTTGATTTTGGTGTATGTGAATGGAAGCTTCAAAACCAAACTAAGAACAATAAATTTATTTTTGCTGGGAGTTAGGGTGCCTCGCTTGGTCGGTGGTGTGTGGGTTGTGGTAGTTTTTTGTTGTGAATAGAAGGAAGAGTGAGAGAGTGGTGGATATGGTGGGAGGCTGTAATCTGACTTTAGAGAGCTTGTTTAATCACTTTCGGCCTACAAAACAAAGAAAAGAATGTCATAGGTGGAGCCGGGTGTGGCCGGCGACCACAATCCGACGCTCAAGTCAGAGTTGAGTTATCTCAAGGTAAAGAGCTTGCAAACTCTCTGTAATGGTGGCTAGAGGTAGAGTAATGGTGGCTGGAGGTAGAAGAAACCTCAGCCCCTCTTGTGTGTGTGTTGGTTGTTATTATAAAAAGTAAAACATGAGTATTTTATATGGAGTACCCCGGCTACTATGCCACTTGGCATAATTTTATTGGCGCCCCTTGCAGTCATTATCAGAGATTTTTTCATCCTTCGCACGTGTGACTGCTGAGGTATTCAAAAATATGCTTTGAGAACAAGTTTGAGGCGCATGCACGTTTTAGGGGTAGAATGGTGATCTCGCATACCTCTGCTAAAGCTGTTAAGAACTTGCAAGCATAGCAGGGGAGGACGGGTGGTCCTAGCTATCCTTGTAACAACTTTTGTCATGTTTGCAGGCGTGGTAGGTCGTTGTTCCCTCCTTCTCAACACAATATTCCCCCATTGATTCTTTGTTTTCTGATAGAAAATCAACCGATCTTTTTGGGGATAATATCTCTTCCTTCTCTTGAAAATTTTTAAAATATTTTTTCTGAACTTTTTACCCTTACTCGGTTTCTATAACTAAAATTATCAAGAGGATGCTGACCCACCCCAAGTACCCCTCAGATCTTTAATTATAAAATTTTATATCGACACGTGGTATTATTTTATTTAGCCTCCCATTTCTTCTCCAAAATGATAGTTTCTGATGTTTTCCTAATGAAATGAGTATATGGATCAAAAGAGGTAATGATTATGTAATCCATACATAAAATTCACTTATTAGACAAGATTATACAGAGAATGGAGTATGCATCTGACCGTCAAAGTTGTCAGATTTTACTAAATGGAGAATCGCATTGATTACGGTTTGCCATTTTTCACCATAATGTAAATGTCTAGTTCAAATGTGTTTACCGCATAAAATCAATGTTAGGATTGGTCAAAGAAAAAAAAAATGAAGCCAAGCTAGTTAGCTGAATTGCTAGATTTGGTTTATTTCGATATTAGTAACAAAGTATAAATTGTTATGTCAAAGAAACTATGAATTTTTATTGTTTCAAATAATTTTTTTTGATTTCATTTAGTTTTCGATTCAAAATTAAACTGAACCGAAAATCAAGCATGTAGGCTTGACAACGGATGGAGCTAAACCGAACCAAATTGAGCTCATTTATCATTAATTAAATTAATTTTTTACGGGAAATTATCTAACGTCCACCCGTTTGTTTTGTTTTTTTAAAAATACACAACTTTTTTTTTTTCAGCGCGCCACCTGAAATTAGTCTTTTATTGCACATGTCCACTTCTGTCTAACCGTAGTTAATGGATTTAACAAAATATTAGTGCAATAATCTTTTTGCCCCTCAAAGTTAAAATTATAATTTTACCCAAAAAATAAGATTCAAAAATTCGTATTTGTTTTTTCTCTTTCAATTGAGTTAAATGAGGTCGGTTTTCTCTTTTTTAAAAAAATAAAATTTCTACCCGATAAACGACATTGTTTTACTCATTTCTTCTTTTTTAAAAAAATAGCGTAATACGGCGTATTTTTAAGTATTCGAATGAAGTACTTATTTTATTCCTCTCATGTTAATAACATTCTAACAATGGTTATACAAAAGTGGATGAATATAATAAAAAGCTAATTTCAGGTGGCGCTGAAAAAAAAAATATTTGTATATTTTTTAAAAATATAAAATAAATAGTTGGACGATAGATAATTTCCCAATTTTTAATTGGGTGGTGAGCCACGTCGAATTAATGTATGCATGCTACGGACGGGTCTCCGAATCCACACTAGGGAAGAGGCGAAAAGTCCGGCCCATATGAGGCTCTCTTCTCCATGACCCTTCTTAATAATGACAAATGACTTAACAGCAATGATTGGATGAATCCACAATATAAATATGTTTAATTTTGATTATATAACACTTGAATTAATAGTACTGATTTATAGAATGTTCTGAAAACTATAATTACATCGAAATGAAGTGTAAACAATTTTGTCCCCAATCTTAGATTTCATGTTAAAAAAAAATATTATGGTTCTCAACTAAGATGGCTATCATTTGTTAGGAAATAATCATCTCTTTGTCTTTTTTCTCTAGTTGGTTAAGATTGAGTTTATATTTGTATTTCACTTTATTTACAATCAAACATTTTTTTTTTTAGGTTATGAAGGTAAGTAGAGAAAAATAAGGAGATCCTAATCCTAATTTTCAGTATATAAAGGTTTAAAAAAAAATTACTTTAAAATGGAAGCCATCAACTTAGGAAACATTGATAAATTATCGGATCCACAAAACCTTAAGCACCCAAAATCCACGGCCATGATTGTTTGCAGGTCCTAATTTTGAGTTTTACCAAGCATTTTTTTTTTTATTTTATTGAAAATCATAAAATGTGGTCAAATTATCCTACTCATCATCTATTTAATCCCCTACAGTAACTGCTGCAAAACCTGGGCATGGAGAATTTTAGGAATATTGCTTGCATTAATCAAAATTATACTTCCTAAATAATTAATAGTCTATAAAATTCACAATATTTTAAGGAGATTTTAGGATGGATACCTTGATAAATCAGATTAAGAAACAAGCGTCTGGTTATCTTCAAGAGAAATACAAAACTGCTAGGCTTGCCTTCACTGACGTTTCTGAAGCAGAATTGTAAGTCTTTAATTAATTTCATTCAAAACATTTATAAATATTATTGAAGTATCTATAATTTCACTTTCATTATTCATCTCTATGATCATATTAATTTGAAGGTTGGCAGAAGAAGCAACAAATAATGATCCATTAGGCCCTGATGCAAAAACAATGACTAAACTTGCCGAGGCATCTTGCGATGTAGACGATTACTGGCGAATTGTTGATGTTCTACACAGAAGGTAGCTTGTAGAAAAATGCAAATTATGATTGATTCATTTCAATGTTTTTGTATAATTGTATTGAGATTATTATTATTATTTCACTATTTTCTTTTGCGATACAAATCATAACATGCCGCAGGTTATACTGCATCGATTGGAAGCTTTGGAGGCAATCCTATAAAGCATTGGTGCTTCTTGAGTTCTTACTAACTCATGGTGCTGAGGATTTTGCAATAGAATTTCAATGCGATACAGCTATACTCCAAGAGCTTGGAACTTTTGTTTACATTGATGAAAAAGGGTGAGTGTTGCTTTATTATTCTAATGTTCGATTTAAACTGTGTTGAGTTTTTAAAGATTTTATACCGCGTGTTCATTTATATACCACTAAAATAATTTCTATAATAATTGTGTTATAGGTTCAATTGGGGTGCTAACATGCAAAAGAGAGCTGAAAATATACTGAAGTTATTAGGAGGAGGACAAACTCTCAAAGAAGCTAGATTAAAAGCATTAAGAATAACAAATGAAATCCAAGGATTCGGAAGTGCAATGGCTTCTCCTTCCTCATCAACTTATTCACCATCTTCATCCGAAGCATCGCGTTCATCATTCGGATCATATAGTACCACAAATTCAATTACATGGAATGATGCTAATGATCAGATGAACAAACAAGAACGCTCATCACCCTCAAAAGCTGCAGCCTTAACAAAATATTCGCTTGGAGGCATTCAAGAAGAGAAGCCTATTACTGATAAAGACAATAGTTTCCAAGGGTTTCATCTTTGGGATAGCCATTCAGTTGAAGAATCAGGATCTTTACTTGATGACGACGGTGATGAACATGAAGAATCAAATGGTTTATTCAAGGGAATTTACTCAAAACTTGCTGCCATTAGCCCTAAAAAATTAAATAATGGTGATCACAAAAAGGCACTTAGAAGTTTATCTGATAATAATAGGAATGCCAGGAAAAGGTATGATCGCCAATATTCTTCAAAATTTTAGTAGAATGAATTATTTAAATTTATATTATAAATTAAAACATGATTTTTTCTTTGTATATAATATATGTTACAAGTAAATTAGAATAAATGCTTAGATATGCTGTTTCTGTTGCAGCATTTATGGCTGTAGTATTATTATTGGGGTCCTTTGATCCCTTATGAATATTATTAATTACCATTTTTTTCTTCTATATAATTGATTTAGTTATATGCTCATTAAATTCCATCATGTCTCCAACAGAATGAAAATGATGGCATTTTAATATTGAGTACGGAGTTTTCTTTCTTTTTTTTACCCCCGCAATCAGAAGAGTGGAGATAAAAAGGTCAAATAAGCCAATGATGTACTCAGATTTAAATATTCTCAATGGTGTAATCATTACATCAAAATTGGATATGTATATTTCTATAGACTGAACATGTAATAGATTCTGAAATTAGCTTATAAGGCTGCTAAATTCTGAAATGGGAAACTAGCCAAGCATCAAATTATAACACTAATCGTAATTGAAAACTTTAAAAAGGGAAAAAAAATAAGGAAAGGAGAGTAAGAAGAAAGAGGCAAATTTCATGAATGAACCATACAGCCAAAGACAAAATGGAGGTGCCCGACCTTGTTTGGCAGTTTGAGCACATTTGGACCTACTATGCATGTAGCTTACGAGAACAGATTTAATATTTTATATTTAATAGATTACTAATTATTTACTATTGATTCTTCATCATCACCAACTTCCTTTAAAAAAAAAAAAGGAAAGGAATATACACTGAACATAATCAGATCAGTCCAACTGTGGGTTCTGATTTGTATAACAGTTTGCATTTTTTCATAAAAAGTTTCATAAATGATGGCAATTACATCAGCTAAATCAATTCAATAAGGTGGATCTGATTGTATTTTCATAAAAAAGTTACTGAAGATCAACCATCCTAATTGGAGTCTACAGGCCCCTTTTTATCCATAAAGAATCATTAAAAGTTGAAAAACAAAATAACATTTTTAGTGGTGAAATAATGGTACATGGGGGACCAAAATTTGATTGAAAATCCAAATCAAGAGCTGATGAGACTCTACGAGAAGGTAATGCCAAAGACATTATATCTATGGGCTCTTTAGTAATTTAGCACTTACTTTTCCCTCCATCTTGTTGATGTTTACTGAAAATAAAATCCAGTGGAGCATAACAGCATAACAGAAGCTTACATGAAAATAAAAAGAGTAGGAAAATGTTATTTTAACTGCAGTAAGATAGTAGAAAAACAGAAATGATGACATTGTAGCATAAACAATGTTGTTATTTTCTTGTAGCATGAACGGTATTCATATTTTTGTCTTATTACTGTTTTGTTGTTCAAATAGCAGTACTAAGAGAATATATATATATATATATATATATATATATATATAGTAGTATTTTAATTAGGGATTCATAATTTTAATAAAGTCAGGGATAAAGTAAAAGATAAAAAAAATACAGACTCCAATGCACTATTCTTTTATCTTTTAGCTTATCCCTGACTTTATTAAAGTCAGAGATCCTTGACTAAAAAACTACCATATATATATATATATATATCCTTATCATTGAAAAATAACAAAATCAAAGTAAATTGGAGGACTCTCCTTGTCCTTCGCCTAATTTTTTCTATTTGAAACGGTCCACTATAGATAATTTTTGCTCGTATAATAATTATTAGATCTATTTCAATAATTGTTCAGGATAAAAATAAGTGAAACATGATTAATTACACGTTACAAATGGGAGAATTTACACAAATAACCCTAAAACTTTTTTATTTTTTAAATTTAGCCCCCAAAATCTTCCTATTATAAGTAGCCAAATAAATTTGTTTTGGCCCAAATTATCCTCCACATTTCAATCGTCCAACTCTCTCTAGCCATACCCCAAACTTTTGTCTCTTGAACGGCGAATGAAGACGGCAAGGACACTAGTAAATTAAAATTCAACCGAATCTACCGTAATCTATCTGAATAAAAAATAAACCCAAGAAATTGAAAAGAGGACAAACCCTAAGTAAGTTAGCTTCACATTTTTTTTTTATGATTTGAGTGAATTTGATTGGGATTCTTGATGATTATAGGTTGTTAAAGTGATATAATGAAATAAAATTTAGTTAAAATGATGAGTTATAACTATTGCACATTAGATGTTAGATGAAATTCCTCTTAGATAAGTTTATGTTTAGTTTTTGTATAATCAAGGTGCAACGGGGTAATTGTTAAGTTGCGTGGTGTGTTTTTCGTATATCAAGTGCGATGGAGAGTAAATTTAGTGAACGATGAAAGAATGCAACACGCGGCTATTGTACACACAGCGCACGCGCTTGTCACGTGCATGCAACAAGGTTCGATAATGTAGCATGTCGCACCAAATGATAGTTTTCTTTTTTTTTTTTTATATTGATAATGTTATTAATTTATTGTATGGCGAAATCAAAAATAACAAAGCATAATCTACTTAGACTGATGAATGAACTGGGCATGATAAATGTATATTATAACAATCACTTTTCGGAGTATATCACAAGTATGCGTAAATTAGAAGCAGTTGTAGAAGCCATCCAGGAAAATTTTACAAAATGACAGTTGGAGAGTGGCCCATGTTTTACTTAGACAAGTGGGATAGGTGCCTGTTGCACAAAATCAGCTCTGTGTTTATGCTATCCCACTGTCTGTCGCACTAAATCAACCTGTCTTGCTAAATTTAGATTTAGTTTTTACTTTGAATTTATATTGTTTTTCTATAATTTTGTTTTTTTATTTGATTTCTTCACTCAAACTAAGTACTTTAACAAATTACATTGTTTTCTGAATGAAAAATAACAATATTTACAATAAAATCACGTCAATTTCAAACCTAAACACTAAACTTAATACATAAAGAACATATTGTGCAAGAATATACACTAACTTTAAGAAGCTTCACAATTGATAATTATATCTTCAGTTATATAATACTTGTTTGATAGGATTTTGTGATTTGTTGAGAGTGTTGAGAGTGTTAGTGGATTTTCAAGAGTCGCTTTTGTTTGTAAATTCATTTAAAGTGACGAGGACCATTTGGTCCAAAAAATTAGTATTTAGCTAGTTATGATAAGAAAAAATTTGAGGGGTAAATTTGAAAAACTGAAAAGTTATAGGGTTATTTTTGTAAATTTCCCTTACAAATGCACTGTCTAAATCGATTAAATATGGTGCAATCTGAATACGTAGGCCCCCAAACTAATCTAATTTTCATTAATACACATGAGGGACTTGAATATATTTTCATATATTATTTTAAATGGTTCGTAGGTTGATACAATTATGTTCATAGTGCTTCAAAATATGACAGAAACAGAGAATACATAGCACATTCTCTTGTTCTCTTATTCTAAATGACTTATAGTATGTAAGGCACTAACTTGAAATTTCATGAACCTATTTATTTTTAAATAAAATCACGAGAATCTTGTATATTATTCGTAAACATTTGATTCGCTAGTCCTATTTTAACTATTGTATCTTAATTTATTTTAATTTTCTTTAAACTTTCATAAGCAAAGCATGAAAATATATGTGTAACTTTATTATTTATTTGTAATAGTTCAGTGTTGAGAGTGAAGCATATAACTATAAGGTCCAGTTATGTTGGAACTACTCTATAGTGGAGCACTGCTGAGGGTCATTTATTCATAAAAATAAATATTAAATTTACATTTACTATTATGATCTGACGATCATTATCAATGCTCCACGGTGGAGCAGCTTTACTATAGCCACTGCCATAACTATATTATATTGTAATTATAAACTATATTATATTGTAATTATATCAATGTGTTGAACTTGAAGTATCAAGTATCCATTATTTTACACCACCCCATCAATGATTATTGTAATGACATTTTGGAAGCATCCTCTCGAAGACTTCCTTTTTTTTCTTTTCCCCTCCCCTCATCATGGATGGGTTAGATTCCTTCTTACAAGAAAGATTAGTGAATTGAGATAATGTTTTTTCTTTTGTTTTAATTTTTTAATCTACTGTTTAAGTGGCTGAAATCCTTACAAAAAGGTTGGCCAAAGTTTCAACTTTCATGTCCCTCTCTAATCATATGTTGTGAATAATAATCTTTTTCATCAATCTAATTATGCGCCAATGACTTGTTCAAACTATACTTGCCTTAGTTGCCTGGCTTATCATCATCACTCCAATCTTTTCATTTTCACTAATAATGCATTTTTTTTAATGTTTCATCCTAAATGAAATTGTTTATTATACGCACTAACCATTTTATTTTATTTATATGGTTTTAATGGGTCTAATTATTGTACTTCATGAGTACCATATTTTAGGCATCCTCAAATGATCAAATAATGAACAAAAATCAATAAATTGGATGATGCATAATGTTGTCTACTATAGCCTCAGCCTCAACTAATTTCCTCTATCTATGCTTGCAAGCGTAGAAACATTTGTTCAACAAAGCTTGTTAAGTTTGATATAATCAAAACCTTTTTTATTTCTATAAAGCACAAATAATTATGAAACCTTTTTGACTAAACCCACCAACCAAACACTGCCTAAGTCGATAACAACATTAATGTTACCGTTGGAAAAAAATAACAATAAGGCCATTCTTGTAATTTTGAGATAACAAATTTTAACACTATCACTGTCAAATCCTTGTCTTTACGTAACCGCATTTCCCACGATGTTTTGTCAACTTCAGGCTAAATTACCGTTACACCCTTCACATTTCCTATTATTATTTTCTGAAACCAAAAAAATAATAATAATAATTTGCAGCTGGTAAAGCATCCGAAGACCAGCAACAGCACAAACAACAATCTTTGGATCCTCTCTCTCTGAAAAAAAAAAAATTAATAAAATAAGAGAGAAAAAAGAGTTATTTTCTCTCTCTAAAACCCCCCCATACTTTCACTTAGTTTCTCTGCCTCTAAGCAGCTTTCTTCTTTTCGGGGTCTCTCTGCAAAACTTTTTTGTGCAGAGTACACTGAGCTGCTTTCTTTATGATGGGTGTGAGTGAAAGTTATTTATAAACCCAAGATTGATTAAGTTTCTTGGACAAAAAAAAAAGTTTTTTTTGGATGATTTACTGATCTAGGTGTTAAAAGATCGGATTTTGTTAACAATGAAGTCGTCAGCTCGGCTTAACTCAGCTGTGTTTCAGCTCACTCCCACTCGGACCAGGTACTTTTTTTCCCTTTTTATTTTCCAATTTTGACTTATTTTTTCATTATATTACTTATTAAAATGTCTACAAATTTGGTTGATGAAATGGAAAATTTTCTTTTAATGGCGTTTTTCTGTGGGAAATTATTTAGCGATCTGTGTTGTGGTTAATATTTTTATTTGTTTATTTATTTTCTGACATTGATGTCTGCGGTTGAAGGACTGGTTTTCTTTGCTGGGTTTTTGTTCTAGAGGTCTATTTAAATTTGCCATTTCTTTGCAAAAACATGTGTATTTTGTTATTTGGATAACGGTCTATGAATTTTGAAGGTCTGTGAATTTTGAAGGAGTGGTATCGCCTTTTATATACATCATAGAATGGATTTTCTGGTTTATCTTGACTCTTGATAGTAATCAGTAATATATGGTTTGTCGAGAATCTATGTGCAAATTCACTTATGATATTCCTCAGCGATGCATCTATGGGCACCTGAACTTTGTCTTTTTGTTTCAGGTGTGATTTGCTGATATCTGCAAACGGAAAGACAGAAAAAATTGCGTCAGGATTGCTGAATCCATTTCTCGCCCATTTGAAGACCGCAGAAGAACAGATGGCTAAGGGGGGCTATTCAATTATTCTTGAGCCAACACCTGGCAGCGATGCATCATGGTTCACAAAGGGAACAGTCGAAAGGTTTGTTTGTTGTTGAATGCTGTTTTTTACCATTGTAAATGTTGCAACTGTTGGTAATTAGGTAGTGGTTGATTGCCATATTAAAATTATTCATCCTGTTCTTTTATTAAGAAAAAGAAAATAGTTTCTGGGATGCCGGCTAAATGATGCCACATTGCTTGCATTATGGAGGGCACATATTCTAGGCATTGATGAGAATATAAATTTTGACATGGTGTTGGATTGTTGACCTACTGCGTCCCTTATACATCAAGTCAGGTTGCTTTTGCTAAGATTGGTTGAGAGATTGAGACCCATGATCAATTAACTGTAGCACAGAGGCTGGTAAGGCTTCAGGTCTGTGAAAGTGGGAGGTTGATTGTTTTGGATGTTGGGTTTACTACAGTACTAATGGTTTCTGGTTATGCGAAGCATGACAATTGTATAGAAAATATTGCCATGTCAACATATACTAGCTAAATCATTTAAATATTGTCTTGTTTCTGGGTTGTCTATTGCAACAGAAATGGTCTTAAGCAGAAGCTGAGATGATTGAAAGGATCTTGGAACTTTTTGGTCTTTAACCTGAATTTATCATTAACTAATATAAGCAAATATGTGCTGTGACTCTTGTGTTTGCTTTTCAAAGAGTTTGTGGAGAAAATCTTTTTGCTACGATGGACTAATATTTTAATTTATATAGGTTTGTTCGCTTTGTTAGCACTCCTGAGGTCCTGGAACGGGTTTATACTATAGAATCTGAGATCTTGCAGATTGAGGAGGCAATTGCTATTCAAAGCAATAATGAGATGGGGTTGAGTACAGTAAGTAACATGCTAAGGTTTTGTATAAAATACCTGTCAGAGGGCACAAATTCAATTTTTCTTCTTTCTTTTTCCTTTTTGTTGACAGACAGAAGAAACTCCAGCAAAACCCATGCAAATCATTGAAGGTACTGAAGAAAAGGATAATTATGTTTATCTTGCTGTTATACTCATACTGATGTAGGCTGAGAGTCGCTCTGCATTTTTTTGTTATGCTTCATACATCAGTATCTGTGTATCTTTTTCTTTCCATTGTACAGTTTTTAATTCACATGACCAAAGATTTTTACTCTACAGTGTTCTTTTTAAGTTTATATTCTAAGAACTAGATGCTGAACATTTCCTTCTTCTGTTCTCTTGTTATTATTTCACTTTTCTCAGTGGGTAGTGTGGAATAAATATTTTTTTTGTAGCTTCGATAAGCTTGTGATTGGTTTTGAACAGGTGGCCGGCCTTTATTGGAATCTAACGAGGAGAAAGCCATTGTTCTTTATAAGGTGATTGGAATCTGAGTTACCTCATTATAGAATTTTTTTTTCTCATTATTATTGTATGATCTTTTTCTTTGAAATCTGGCAGCCTGAAGCACATCCGCCTGAAGGAAATGGCTCTGCTATGCAGGAGGGAAATCCAAAGTATATACCATGCAACCATGAGTAACTAATTATCCTAGAAAACAAATGTATATTGAGGGTCATACATGGGAAATTGTGAAAAATTGTTTACTGGACATTTCAAACCTCACAGACTCTGAAAACACTTTGGTGTCCTTTAATTTTTTGGAAGCATGAGAAAAACAGAGATGTCTAAGCATTTCTAAGCTGTTCTATTTGCTACTGAAGCCAAAATGAAAGTTGAAATGCATAAAGTGCATCCTTCTGCTCTTTATTGATTTGTTTTGAGAGTAGGAAAAATATGTAGATGAAGGAGTCATTTCTCGTTTCTTCCAAGTGTGTCTGTTCGGAAATTTTAATCAAGTTGCTATGTCAAATACTGCATATTACCGAACTTGGACTTGTCAGACAGTTGAGGTAGCAGCTTTTTTTTGTGCATAAGCTCTGGATGCACTTTGTTTTCTCTTTCATTTCCATATATATGAGTGTATGCATGTGCATTGCCATTTTCATGGTGTTAATTGTGCTGTATATTATATGCCTGTTCACCAGAGTCCAGCTCTTGAAAGTCCTAGAGACACGGAAAAGTGTCTTGCAGAAAGAGCAGGGGATGGCTTTTGCACGTGCTGTAGCTGCAGGTTTTGATGTTGATCACATCCCACCGTTGATGTCATTTGCTGAAAGCTTTGGAGCCTCGCGTTTAAAGTAAGCAACATGTTTCTTTGCATATTTTGTGTTATTTCTTCTAAAATTGATCTGTGACAGAATCACAGAATTACTGTTGTTCTGATATCATTTTCCTTATGAAATTACATATATTAATGCTGCAGGGATGCTTGTGTAAGATTTAGGGAATTATGGAAAAGAAAGCATGAGACTGGCCAATGGCTTGAAATTGAAGCCGAGGCAGTGTCTAACCAATCGGATTTTTCTGCTTTGAATGCATCAGGCATTATTCTTTCTAGCATGGTCAACAAGCAGAAGGAATTCAGTGAAAATGGCAAAGCAGGCATTGATGCAAATGCGGGTATGAGCTCAAAATGTAGGAGTTGTTTTATATGTGAAGAATTCCTTTTTATTTATCATTGCTGTGTAAGAAGTAGTTTTATGATGGATCCCTGTGCTTGGTTGTTGAATAACTTTAGCGAACCCGTCATTCCCAATGTCAGAAATGGAGAAAGGTCCTTTGGTTTTTCACTTGCTAGAGTTTGAGGAATTTTGAGTTTTTTTTTTTTTTCATTTTATAGAGTCTTTTTATTTTTAAACAATAGGTTATGAGACTCTGAATTATGATATTAATTTTTTGGTTTCCACAATATGCAAATGGAATGGAAGAATAGGCGCTTTGATTCTCATATCTTCCCTTAATATAAACAACTAATATTCCTTTGCTCAGGCAAACATTTCATGGCTCATGGCCACCTAAAGTTTTAGGATCTTATTCTTTATTTGTGTCCCTACAAAATGGGAAAATAAATCTTAGCTTTTCCTCAGCATAGAAAGACCATTAATCATTTTCTTTTTATCTAGAAATTATTTTGCATTTATGGACACCTGGTGTCTCAATTTCGTGATTTCTTAATTCATCAGATAGAGTGGTAATAGCCATACAGCTCCAAATTTTATTTTTTTTTTTTTGGTTATAATAATATTTCAGAAGCCCTATCTGCATGTACTAGGGGCACTCATGTGGATGTTGGTGTCAAGATTTTATATGAAGTGCTGACTTGGTACTTTAAAAGAGTGGAACTGCCACACAGTTCTAACAACCTGAAAGGTGTCTCGGGACCTGGGAAGTGTCTCATAAGCACATGTTTATATAATATGAAAGTTTTGAATGTCCTGTTGCAACTTTGGCTGTCTTGGAATGTGTCATTTGTATTTCTATTGTATGGTATTTTATTCATGCTTGTTGTCTTCAAAAAGTTGAGTTGACAAATTTTTGTCAGATGAGAAGCCTACCATAAATCAGCAACCAGCTGGCAATCACGAATATCTTCAAGGGCAGTTTCCGCATCCTATGTTCCCTCCCTGGCCTATCCATTCTCCGTCAGGTACACTACCAGTATTTCAGGGATATCCTATGCAGGGCATGCCTTACTATCCTGCAAATGGTGGATATTTTCATCCACCTTATCCACCAATGGAGGATCCCAGACAAAATGCTGGTCAAAGAATGGGACAGAGAAGGCATTCCATGGATAGTGGGGATAGCAATACTGAATTAGAAACTTGGGAGATGGACAGATCGAAAGCAAGATCTCAGGATGATGCAGGACTGGACAGAGAATCTTCGAGAAAGAAGGCTAGTCGATCAGGTAAAAAGCAATCCAGCAAGGTTGTCATTCGGAACATTAATTACATTACTGCAAACAAGCAAAACTCTTCAGGTAGTGAATCACAATCAGCTTCAAGTTCCGAAACTGATGAAGAAGATGGAGACATAGAGGTCAGTACAACAAAAATGAAGCACAAAAGCTCTTTGAGATCTTCAAAAACAACAGAAAGTCATATAAGATCTGGGGATGCTTCAAATTCATTAAACATGGAAGGAACAGGTAAGATGAAGGAGGAAGATGGTGGACAGTGGCATGCATTTCAAAATTATCTGCTTAGAGGTGCCGATGAAGAGGATCATGCTGTTGATAAAGGCATGTTTGCAATGGAAAAGGTGGTTCGAGCAAGAAGGCGAGAAAACACAGTTGGTGATGACCCTTTAGTTTCTAATGGTCGAGATGCCGGTGAATATCATCAAGAAAATATAGCAGACATTGATAAATTTAGTGGAAAAATTGCTCGTGTGCCTAAGGCAGCAAATGATGAATTATTGATCTCAGGACGAGTGGGTCAATCTGGTGATGCTAGAAGGTTCATGGATGGTCAAATCAATCTACAATCAACAGAAATAGATGGCAGGAGAGGTGGATATAGGAGGACCACAACTGATGATTTTATGATTCGTAGACAGTCAGCTCTTGCAAACTCTCCATCCGACTCATTAGCTGTTAATCGATTCGAGCGAGTGACTGATAATTTGGATAGAAGCTCATCAAATAACATGGATGATGATTCCTACATAGTTCCATTGAGATCAGTTTCGCCAGATGAAGTTGTGACTGATGGGAGAAATGCTATTGATATGGATTCTGAGTTCCCATCATCTTATCAGAAGTCGGAAAACACATCTAATAGGGCTATCAGTTATGAGCCAGATGAATTAACTTTGATGCCTGAGCGTGGAGCAGAAAAAGGGTTAATAGGTTATGACCCTGCTTTAGATTATGAAATGCAAGCTGAAACTGATGTCAAGCAAGGGTGCAAGAAGTTAGACAAGGACCGGAAATCAAAACTTATGGATACTTCAGATAAGAAGAAGACTGTGGGGCCGATAAGGAAAGGAAAGCCTTCAAAATTGAGTCCTTTGGATGAAGCAAGAGCACGTGCTGAGAAGCTAAGAACCTTTAAAGCTGATATGCAGAAATTAAAGAAACAGAAGGTACTTTGCTAACTATTGTTTGAACACTTAGCTCCAAATTGAAAACTTAACAGCACTTGTGGCAAAGCAGCATATTCCTGTTCGTATAGCCGGTTGCATCAGAGAAGCATTTCTTTTTTGCATGACTTCAGAGTTTCCTTTACATGCTGGCATGTTTGGGTCAATGGACACAATTATTCTCTCATTCATCTTTTTCGTTTATTTCTACAGGAAGAGGAAGAGGCTAAACGACTAGAAGCCTTAAAGATAGAGAGGCAAAAGAGAATTGCTGCTAGGGGTAGTTCTACCACTGCTCAATCAGCTTTGTCCTCACAGCAAACCAGAAAACAATTGCCAACAAAGCTATCTCCAAGTGCTAAAAGAAGTTCAAAGTTCAGTGATTCAGAACCCGGATCATCCTCGCCTCTGCAGAGGTTTCCTGTTAGAACTGCTTCTGCGGGATCCATTGCTTCTCACAGAGCCTCTAAGCCCACCAAATTAAATACTGGAAGCCACTCTGGTGGAAATAGGTTGACCCGCTCGGTATCATCATTGCCTGAACCGAAGAAAGAGAACGCTGTTGTTACACCCGATACCAAGGTATCCATGGCAAGAATTAGAAGATTATCTGAGCCCAAAATGAACAGCAGTCAACATGTTTCTTCTGTGAAGGCACGAAGCGCTGAACCAGTATTAAAACCAAAAGCGTCTGATGGGTCTGAGACTAAGAAAATATCTGCAATCATGAATTATGATAAAAGCAAGGCTGCTTCCCTTCCAGAACTGAAAATTAGAAAATCTAAAGAACCTGCTGTTGCCCACAGTAAACCAGCAGGAAAAGAACTTATACAAAAGGTAAATGGGACCATGTCTGTTTCCACTTCTGAAGGTGCTGAACTGAAGAGAAATAAGGACAAAATTTCACATCATAGTGATGCAGATGACAGTTTGGTAATTGAGAAGACTGTTGTGATGCTTGAATCCGAGAGACCTTCCATTCCTGCTGTAAACACAAGGGAAGAAAATATGGGGTTTCAGAAGCAAAACGGTGATGATTACGAAACGGGGGAGAAAAATGAGGCCGTGTCAGATTATGTTGCTATTCGTGCGCCAGTGTCGCCACTAACTGTGGTTGAAGTTGATAAAGCACACATTGAAGACCAATTACAAGAGCAACCAACTGCCTATGAGATAGGATTGGTAAGTTCTGTAAAATCCCGCTTGTAGGATTTGGCTTATATGAGTTCAGATGCACTATGAGTCCTCGATGTTGCCACTCTAAAAATTAAGAGGGCAAGGTAATATTGATTTTCGTTGAGAAAAACTGAAAGTGATGAAATTTTTTAATACGAATTTTATTGTTGATTGTGTTGCTTGAATTAAGCATAAAGCCTCACTGCTTATTCTGTGTGTGCAATCAGTCTCAAAAACAGTTTGAACACTGTTTACTATATTTCTAAGTTTCTTATCGTTGAAAAAGAAAATGTGGTTAGTGTGTTGATCTGTTTTTACAATTTTCCTTTTCGTCTTAACAATTGAACAAGATTTTGATGTTTCTATAAATATCAAACACATTTTCTCTAATAGTTTGAGCCTCCCTTTAGCAGCAATGCTGATTTTCTTGATGATCTGATTCTGTTACTTTTTCTTTTTCTAGGTCACAGCATCATACTTTGATGATGCAGAGAAGGAAACGCCAAAATTTCCAAGCATTAGTGTTAGCGAAAAACCATATCAAGCATCTTATGCTCGGGTCTCTTCTTTGGAAGATCCATGTACGAGAAATTCTGAGTATGGAAGAGCACCTACATCTATTGTAGCTGGAACAGAGATGGTTAAAGCTCATGCTTCTGATGGTAACAATATGAAATTAGAAAAGATTCCAGAAGCATTAGATAAGCCCCAGACAAAGGAATCATCAAAGGGGTTTAGAAGACTGTTGAAGTTTGGGAAAAAAAATCATAGCTCAACTACTGCTGACCGCAATGTGGACTCTGACAACATTAGTTCTATTGGTTCTGAGGCAGATGATGTTGCAATTACTGCTGCTACAGAAGGTAACTACATTATACTCGATCATTGTGCATTCTGATCACAAAGATATTCAAAATGCTAGATAGTCGTGTAATCTAATCAATACGAACAGAAAATTGCAGAAACAATCACATATTATTTAGCATCCATTTTTTAGCTTGAAGTTAAATGATTATGGTAGCAAAACCAAAGCATTATTAGTAATATGATATTATTTGCATTTTCCAATGCATTCAAAATGGGTTAGAATCCTCTGATTGTAGAGTTATCTTCAAATGTGTAATTTGATCTAGATAACTAGATTATTCAAAATGCACATGAATGTTGCAGAAACATATTTTTGCGTCACAACTTAAGTCACTTATGTTACAGAAAAGCCAATTTGTTACAAAGAAGAAAATGTAGCATGAGAAGTTGCTTATATTTTACTCGGAAAATTTTTCAATGTTCACATGGGATTTCAGACGTGGCTTATAGAAATGAACTCTAGAAATTAGCTATATCAATTGGGACCTCCCTATATGGGAATGAAGATTGAGTAACTTTAAGTAATAATGCAATTTGGAAATGTCTGAAATTCTGCAATTTGAAACATCAGTCATAAACTGATAATTATACATTTACTCTCCAACTTGACCATCAATTTTGTTGTCATCCTCAGTTCATACTTTGAAAAATCTTATATCTCAAGACGAAACCCCTACAGCTGCATCTACTCCACAGAAGAGTAAGTTTTCCTACTGCATATACCTTACTGATGCTGTTCATAATTTGTCTTCTCTTCCCAAATATTATATGTTCCTGAAATGAATGTGGATGGGTATCAAGAGTTCTATTCTTATGGCTGCAGCTTCCCGATCTTTCTCCTTGTTGTCACCCTTTCGAAGCAAGAATAGCGAAAAGAAGGTGACAACTTGATAGTGGATGCTATATTGAAGCTGACTGTGAGGAAGCAGCAAGTTGAAACATTTATACCTTTTGGCTGTGAATTGTTACAGGCTTTTATGTTTAAGTATTTTCCTGTCATACATGAGAAAAAATCACATTATCGTCCATGTTGTAAAAAATTGGTGTTTGTACATTCGATATTTTTCAATGTTCTAATGTTCTTTTTTCCCCTTTTTTTTAAGTTGTAACCTAATGGCAACCCAACTCTTTTCCTACCCATGTGAGTGAGATTTGAATCTTAGACCTCTTGTTTCCACTCAAGAGATTTTATCAATTGAACTAACTAGTACCTATAATGTTTTAATGTTTAGCATCTTTCTAATATTACATGAACTTTTCATAAAAACACAAATACTCTATGGGAGGATAACCTTTCAGATATTTTGCTTCCAAATGCAATTAACTTTTGTTTCTTGTCCGTTGCAAACGGAACCGTGAGCATTTGTGACGGCAAATAGCTCATTTTCCTTGATCATTTCAAAAGAATAATGTAATGAGCAAGGATGCCTGTCCTTCCCTTCATTTGCGGGGCTGTGTCATATGACTATAGACAAAAAAATAGAAAGCATTTGGACTTAGCTTGCTGTATCATCAAATTGGATATACGGTTGTAGTTGATATTGCAAAATAGAGTTTGGTTTTTGGTACATAAAGGGCTGCAAAAATCCAAAAATAAACATGATATCCATCAATCAAAACGGATGACTACACAAGAAATGTTGCTTCTGCTCATTCTAGTTAGTGCCTCTTTTGCCAAGCACTCGGCAGCTTCTTGTGCATCCTGTATGTGCCTGATAAGACTCACAGCTTCTTGATTTTTCATTACCTGGACAAACAGTACGCAAACAAAATAATCAGCTCCTCTTTCATTTATGAAACGGAAGGAGGAAAAGGTTATGCTGCTTTACTACAATGCCTTCGGATGATTTAGCTATGAAGCATGAAACCAAGGACTAGAGGAAATGCCCACGAGCGCCTCTTACCTCCCATATGCCGGTGCTTGCTACGAGGACAAATTCAGTATCTGAATCAATCTTGTGAGCTCCAACTGCAAGCTCTGAGCCTTTAGAGTGCTTAGTTCCTCTTACATAATTGGCCGAGTTGCAAGCTAGTATACGAACTGTCGGCACAAACAGAGCATCCAAAATCAGATATCGGAATGCTTGTGCGCAGGTTTTAGTAATACAACAACTAAAGAACAGTAAAGCTATGGGCTTTTACGGCCCTTTGGTCATGGTGAGTCACTCTTATCTGGGTTATATAACCATGCAAAATATTTCCGGGTGAAACTTCAATTATTGCCAGGAAGATAAGCAAAAGAAAGCACGGCAAGAGCATGACGATTGGTGGATTTTGCAATTATCTACAGCTACCAAAACGTATATGCGGATTTCCATAGATAAGAGTAAGAAGTGCTTCTACCTGAAAAGAGTCTTCGAGACCAATGTCTTTTAGCTGGACACTGGTGTCCGCTGCTTATCTGATGAGCTACACCATCTCTACACACAACAGCTCTGTACTCACCCATGTTGGCTATAACAAGCTTTTCTCCATTAATCACCATCACAGATGCTGAACCCACTCTCCATGTCTCATCTGCTTTCTCTGCCTCTCTGGCCTTAGCTCGTGCACCAAGATACGCCTTTTTCAGTGTATCTTTGCTCTTTCTCCTGATCTGAGACTGCAAAAATGCACAATGTAATGTCACAATAAAGCTAGCATAGGGAGTGGAGCAATGGGAATAAAATCTGTTGATTTATTTTCACAAAACAGAATCATATCTTCGACAAACAAGCTAAACGAAGAAGTTTACTCTTAATATCACGAAAAGATTATATAGCTTGGCTGGTGGCAATGATTGTCAAGAGAAATTAATACTGATTAAAAACATAACTTGAGCAAGAAGCATACGAACATAACGTTACTTACCGGTTTGAGCTTTCTATCAAAGAAATGGGATTGCATGAACTCGGTAACTGAGTTCCCAACTTGAGCATCAAAAACTCCAAAAAACCACAACTCAATTTCATCCACTACCTCTCTCTGTACAACAACTGAGTCACAGTCAGACACATCCAAGCCGCCTCTACACGACTGATCCTCAACAACATGATAGCCGTGAGATATTGGCATCACCCATGATTGCTTCTTTGCAATCTCATACTCTCTCTTCTTTCTTGGACCGGCTCCTATGAGAAGCCTTCTCAGCCGAAATGCCTGCCCAATTATGCAAACACATGGGTGCAAATAAACCCTTTGATGCCAACTTCATGATAGTGAATGATTACTATGATTTTTGACAAAATTACTTCAAAATCCCGATTCTTGATCAACTAAAATATTGCCAACCAGTTGATAAAAATATTTTATCCTTTTACAGTTTCATACGCTTAGCACGTGAAAGATTGTAGCAATATGTTCCCAAAAATGAAAATGATTATCCAAGAACCCCAACCTTACAGATTTTGTTTATGAAAGAATCAAGAACATGTGAAAATGAATATGATAAGCTTACCTTGAGCTTTAGATGAAGATCTCTGAGTCCCATGTTTATTTCCTGAATTTTGAGAAATACCTTGTATTCCAATAAGATTTTCAAAGTTTGCCGAGAATAGGCCTTGGACCTTCTTGTCTTTTTGGTTTGGTGATATGATTAAGAGGAGTTATTTGAAGCTAATTCAAAGTTTTGAAAAGAACCAAAAGATGATGAGGCTATTCACTGGAACCCTTGCATTTAGGTTAATGTATTTAATGAGAAAATTTATGAGCTTTGATTATTCTGTTGAGCCAAATTAAACATGTAACTGTCAGGTTACATTTTATCTTTTGTTTGAAGTCAAAAGTCATTCTAATCCTTTCTAAGTGACTCGTCATGAGAGTGGAATTGTGGAAAGATTAAAAACAAGAGGAAATGTAGATACATACACGGAACACTCTGCAATTGAAATTGACATCCCACTCACTTATGCTGCTCTCTCAGTCTTTGTTGCCATAAATTTTACCACGGTGATCAACTAAAGACTCCCATTTTACTTTGAAACTAATACCATTAGGATTTTATTAACCAATAAATCGTTTAATAAGTTGTTTAACAAATACTGATTTAATCAGGGATATTGCTCAAACTTATAATGAACAAGAGTGACGCATAATTTTAACAATACTCAAACGCTATACAATACCTGAAGTTGCAATAAAGAAGACTGAACATCGGGCAACAAAATTAATTCGGCCATAGCCTTAAATTGGTTAACTAGGTGGGTAATTTACATAATTTAATATATGTGAGTGTGAGATAGGTGGAAAATTTATTTGAAAATGAGAGTGTCAGCCGCAATGATTCATGCTTTTACCTGCCTAGTTTAAGTCAATGAATGAATGCAGCATGCTTGTAGCGGACACCGTGTATTATTTTCAGTGAGAAGCACACCTCAACCCTAGTGCTGACCCCAATCGTCCGGGTGCCGTTGTTTTAATAATGTGCAGATTGGCACCAAGTTGATATATTCAATTTGCAAATTTAGCGGATAACACATTGCTTTACTTTGGAACATTACAAATATAAAGTTACACATCATGTGCCATCATTTACCATTAGGTGAAAACATTTGAAGAGCAGCATTATAA